>CM038214.1:6827528-6915847 GCA_021442155.1 Cymbidium sinense | reverse complement strand
ATTAATGAAGAGAAAGGCTTTACTTATATATTGTCCGCCGATGCTCTTGATTTTATTCCTATTAAATGCTCTCTGAGACTAAATAATATTAATAGCTCTAGTAGTTTCGATCCTTTTCTTTCTTATTCAGAGTCGGACTATTATTCTCTAAATCAATCACGTTCACCTCTTGAGATTGACTTGGAATCAGCTGACTCTGAGGATCCTATAGTGGATGTTGGCAGATACAGGCTATCCAGAGTTCTGGTTGACCTAGGTGTACCAATCAATATTATGAGTCTAAGAACCCTTACCTACTTGAGGATCGACATCTCCAAACTCCAAAAATAAATAATGATGTTGAGAGGATTCAATGAACAAAGCGAGAGGACCATGTGGTGTTTATTTTTGGATGTATGAGGGAGGGGGTGGGGGGGACTTTGAGGGGTTGGGTACAATATTGAGGTATGATGTACTATCTGGAAAGATAGAGGCATCACCCTACAATGGACCTAATTACATAATAAGGACTCCTAAGGCATGATGGATTTTCAAATGTACCAGAGATTTTTCCCCTACTTTACATGGATGAATAAAATAGGGTTTATATTAAACCAAGTTCTTAAGTTCCCTACAGAGGCAAGCCTCCATAGTTAATTACATCTTAGGAAATGAAATTTCCTAAGAATACTCTCGATTAAAGTAGATAATTATCATCTCCAAAGATTTCAAGGTTAGACTATCTAAGGATTGGTTGTATTTGGAAAATAAATTGGAAAAGTTCAAAGAGAAGACTTATTTTTGGAATCCAAATGAAATAATTAGAAAATACTCATGATACTAGGAAGCCTAGTGAGCTTTCCAATCTATCCTATGTTTGGGCTTTATAATTTTGAAGTTGAAGAGATTTATATGTTTTGAGTTGAAATTTAATTAGATTACAAAGGCTTATAATCCACCAACACAAGGTTGTGGGAATGCTTAAGAGGTAAGAATTTATGTTAAAAAAATAGCTTCTCCTAAATCTAGGAACTTTAGTATTAAACACTACCTAAATCAAATCGATAGGTGGACATAAGGGTTTACCTCCATAATAGAGAATAAATTATCTGACTCCTAGACTAATAACCACCTGGCATGGCCGCTAGCTAACTCCTCCTATGATTTTAAAATTATGTAGTTTGGTCTTATGAATTGCAAGATAGCTAGGATAGTTATTAATTGTAAAGAGACTAAAGTCATAAACACACTCACTAAGAGACTAGATAATGAGTGGTATGAGCATATGACTTAATCTATAGATGCAAAATCTTTTCAAATTTTATTTCATTTTAGACACATCATTTTGACATAGGCTTAAATATTTCTTATGTCTAAATGCATGATGAAATAGGTTATTGGTCAAATCATCTAGAAGAAGGTGTTGCCCCCACAAGGGATGCCCTCACATGTCAAGCATTCTTTTATCGTGCAAAGATGGAGCTCCTTCAATTCAAGGGAAAAGAATATGCATGCATGATGTGAAACATACAACCATACAACTAAGGGGTTGTTAAATCTTTTAATTATCTTATTTATGTCTCAGGCTTTATGATGGGGTTATGAGTTGTTTAAAATTTAGTTATGAGTGATTAGTTTGGTAGAAAAGTTATTTTTATCCTAAGAGCCTAATCGTATCCAAGCCATACATTAAAGCATCAATCATTTAAGAAAATATGAAAAGCATGTCATCCTAATGCACAATGTAAACATAACATCAAACAATTATATAAACTACCATAAAAGAATAAAAGGCTGGTGTGGTCAGGTACCATCGTACAACCCAAAGAGAGAAAAGATGGGTAGCCGAGCTCTACCCTTATACAACCTAGAATATGAAAGAATAATTATAATGGTATTAAATGTTATGGGGTCTTCTTTCTTCATCTCTCCATTTTTGATTTGGTTCCTTCTTGGATTTGGATGGTGCTTGAAGGCATCATGGGGCACCCCTGGACAAAGCCTTCTAGCCATTGCTCATCCTAATCCCCCATAGCACTAATCCTAATTCCTATTACAAAAATTACATTTATGTGAGAAAAGTAAATCTAACTACACCTGCAAAATAGAGGTTAGCTAAATATACATATAATCCCAAGTAGTTGTATTTATAGTTTGGACTTAGCACCTTACACATGGGTAACTAAGCCCACCTATCCTAACTTGGATTATGTTTAAGGATTTAAGCAACCTAAAAGAGCATTCACATTTATTTTAAGCATCCCTTTAGCATAATCCCTACAAAAACATGATTAGTCTAATATTGGCCTATTATCCAATCTATGAAGCATACACTAACATCCAATCAAAAAATAATACAATAAAACAAAATATACATCACATCATACACCATCTAACTTAGAGCTAGAAGTGGTTACTTAATTCTAATGTTTGTATTAAAGCTTTGTGGTAAGTCTTGTTAGGCATTAGTGTTGTATTTTCTAAGTGTAGAAGGATTCAATTTAACATGAATTGTTGATTTCACTTGAAGTAGTTTAATTGATTTGAGAATTTTATATGTTTTCTTTTGTTTCATTTGATTACACTTAGCAACTAAGTGTTATAAAGAGAGGAAAAGAGTATTGCCCTCTTTCATCCCTACCTTAAGTCACTTTCTAAAGTATATTAATTTGATTTAGTTCTCTTTAGTGAAGGCCTTATTAAATGATTTAATTAATCCTAAGTATAAGTTCACTTTAAATAATCCTATTCAAAATGAAAGACATCTTAAGATTAATTTAATTGAATTATACCAATGACATATATTAAATCATTCCTTTCCATCGCATGTAACATGCTTATGATTTAATCCTAAGTGTATCTATGCATGCAACATATTTTACCACACTTTAAGGATGAATGTATGTGTATGTTTAGAATTTATATTTTATTTGATTGAATTATTTAAACATATTAATTTAAAACTTTATCAAATTTCTTATACAAAAAGGACTTAAGAATGAAATTAAATAGGCATGTGCCATTATTAAATCGAGGAAGTGAGGTAATCAAATGACCTCCTTAGAACTAGCTAAAGCCTCATATTCTTGGGATGTCCAGACTATATACTTCATTTTTTTGGACACACATGGATGTACACATAATTGAGGGAAAGAAAACCATGCAAAGATTGTATTTATTTTTTATTGAATCATTTATATATATTAATTAAAGCTCTATCCAAATTCTAATGTTGAAATACATAAGAATGGGTATGTGTCGTTGTTAAGCCAGGGAAGTGATGCAATCAAATGACCTTTTTGAGACTAGCTAAAGCCTCGTGTTCCCGAGATGTCTAGACTATATACCCATTACCATTCAATCTTATATAAATCAACACATGAATAGAGGAAATAGAACTCAACATTCATACACTTAAGCTATAAGCACATCCATTTCTTATGTATTTATAACCAGCATCATAACACATTATTATTCATTTATAAGCTTTTGAAAAATACATTTGGATTTAATGGTGATAATAACAATGCATATATTAAATTAAATCAACATACGCAAGCTTACATAATGGAAATATATTTTCCTTTACTTGATTTTGAAAAAAGGATGCATGAATTCAAATCACATACCAAATTTAACATGATTGGAGAAAGGACAATCAAATATAAGCATGTGATTTATTTAGCCAAACTAGTTCTTAAGGACAATCAAATCAAATAAGATTATTTAAAGCTAACCAAAGCTTCTTTATTAATTAAGTTCTAGATTTGATTTGATTTAAAGAGGAGAAGAGAAATCATCACTTTCTATTTTAAACCCATTCCCACATTAGTGATTTTATTTAAGTTAAGGAATGTAATTAAGTTGATTTTATGGGCTAATTAAGTTAAACCTTTAATTAGATGAATTAATTACCCTTACCTATGTCACCTTAAAGTAATTAACTAAATAATTATGAGCCAACATGATATGCATGGAAAATAAACTTGCAATGATCCTAGGAAAAAGGGGCCTAATGCAATTGGCTCATGATTAATAGTTAATTAGATTAAGGACTTAATTAATTACTCTTATAGTTTTCCACACATGTGGACCAACCATAATTTCATTAAACTCCTTTAAGTTATTAAACACCTAAAGATCTACCCCATGATTTAATTAAATAGTCGATGTGATTATAATTTTAATTTGATTAAGTGATTTAATTAATTAGTTAATTCTGAATTAATTTCATTTTAAAAAAGGGTGAAATGAACTTAGGAAAGCAGTCCCAACCATATTCCTTAGTTCACTTACTATTGAACAATGATTAATAAACTCAATTAACCAATTTATTACTATTCATGGGATTAATTAATCATTAATTAACTTAAAAGAGTAATTAAGATTTAAGTAGTCAATTTTTCTAATTAAGTGAGCAATAAATCCCAAAAAAATCATGGGTGGCAGATGTCATACCATTAAATTATCCCATAAAATTTGGGATTAATTACTCAAGTAATTAAGGAGTAATTAAGCTAATAAATTTTTATAGTTAAACCTTAATTAAACCTTAATTAAAAGAAGTTACAATAATTTTTAATTAATTCTCTTCTGAAATACCTTTAAAATGAGTATTTATTGGCATTTTTTTATTTCTCTATGATTTTTATGATTTTTTAAGTTTCAACCATTAAAAATGATTAATTAAGCCTAATTAAAGCATAATCCTATTGGCACCATGATGCGGCGATGCAACGCTTTCCACGTAAGATTGGCTACTTAAAACTTATCTGACTCAGCGCCTATGTGATAGCGATAGACACGCTTTCTCATTTATCATTTGATATCTATGATTAATCCCACGACTTAATAGATTAAATCATCATTCTAGTGGATCTAATCTAATTTTCGATTCCACAACGGACAATATGATCTAACGTCACATGAGTGAGGGAGAATGGAGTCCATCCGCCATTACTCACTTGATCTGACCTTACTTGAGCTCAGATCAAATCCAAAAGGATCCCACACCTTCACAACATCGATTGAAGGGGATCCAAGGGTCAATATCACATGAGATGCAAGTTTTCTTCAAAAACCTCCAACCCATTTTTGCCTAAGGATCAATTTTGGAAGCATACCTTGCCGGAGCTCAAGACCGGTGGCTCGGACTATTGAGGAAGCTTCATCTGGTGGAGATGAAGCTTTGTTGAGTAGTAATTGGATCAATTCCTTGATGTTCGCTCAGAATGCCATGAACTGATGATTTCCAGGTTGGCTTTGATCAAAGTCCCACCTCCGATGCTCGGGAAGATTAGGAGATGAATTGTTCTTACTCAACAAAGCTTAGGGATGGTGCATGCAAAATTAATTTGTGTTTGATGGAGAAATGGGGAAGTTAGGTTAGAAATGAGAGTGTCCTATTTTGGGATAAATGGGAATGAAATTTTCTGATCGAGGAATGAGCTTGGGAGCTTAGGGAATGGCTCTAGCCACTCATCTTGGGTAGCTAGGGCTCTACGGAATGATTTTTGTGTGTTTGAGTGGAAACAAGGGGTGTATACCCCTCCCTCTTCATGATCGGATGGTGGGATCAGGTTTTCCTTCATAGCCGACCATCTCGGAGTCATGGGTGTAGGAGGAGAGGTGGCTTGGCTTGGTTGGTGAAGGTGTGCATGGTGGCGAGAGAATCATGGGTGTCCTATGGGTTTTAAATGCTCCAATGGGAAGGGTGAGGTGATTTCACCTCCCATGGGACATGGTCGACCCAACCACCCTTTGGGTCAGGTTGGGCAGTGTCCTAGGTGCCTAAGTGGACCATTGGGAGAGTACCAAGTGGCCAAGGAATGATAATGACCACTTACATTGGCGATTTGTCCCATGTGATGCCCTTTACCCAAAGGTAGAATGATCATTTGGCATTGGATTTGATTTGGGAATATTTGAAATGAGCCAAAAGTGGGTTATTTCAAGTAAATTGGAGTTGATTTGGTTAGGTTTGGCTCAATTTGACTCATTTAGGTCAAATTAGGTTAGGTTAAGTTGACCAATTGGTCAAATTGGGTCAAACTAAGGGTTGGGTCAAGTTCATATGATCATTTGGGATGTTTTGATTCAATTGGTTTGGTTTTGTTTGGCAAAGATTTGATTTTGGCTCATTTGAATTCATTTGAGTCAAATGGGTTAAGTTGACCAATTTGCCCATTTGGCCAAATTGGCTTGGGTTGGGTGTTAGTTTGGGTTTAGTTGACCAATTGAAGATGATTGTATGCTTTGGTTTTGATTTAGGTCAAGTTGAACCTTTAGGTCAATATTGGGTCAAATCATGGCTTTGGTCAAGTTCAACAATCAATTTGGATTGAACTTGAGCAATTGTTTTCAATAAATTTGATTTATATTTTGATTTTACCCAATTTGGTACTTTAGTCAATTTGGTTAGTCAAGAGGCCTATTAGGTGTGGTTTGACTCAATTGAAGGTCAAGTCATATTCAAATATTGATTTTTATTTGGTATGAATTGTTGGTTTTAAGGATTTGGCTTGGTTGCAATTTGGCTGATTGTTATGGGTTAAGGGGTTGACTTGGTCATATGACCAAGTTGACTTGGTTTGACCTAATTTGTGACAATTGATCAACTTAGGGTGATCAACAATAATGATGGGAGGTTTTGATGGGCTTGGTTCAATCCAATTTTGGTAGGATTAGAACATGGCTCAAATAGGTCAAATTGGCCAGTTTGGGTCAAGTGGACCAATTGGTTTAGTTTATATATATATATATATATATATATATATATATATATATATATATATATATATATATATCAATTATATCTTGGGTTCAAATGAGTTTTGGTTCATTTGAACATTTCAAGTTAAAAGAGTTAAGTTGGGTTTGACTTGGGTTGATTTTAGTTTGTCTTGATGATTGTAGATTTCATTTATATTTATGAATATGATTGAAGGTATGATTGATTAATGAGAAAATCAATTTAATTTTTTTGGAATGAAGGAATTTAGCTAAATCCTTGGAGTTGGGTCATGTGGCTTAGGTTTGGATTTTTATTTGGTTTGATTTAGTTTTGATGATTTAAATGTATATTTCATTTAAATTTATGAAGATGATTGAAAATACAATTGATTTGTCAAAAAATCAATTAAGTTTGACTTCGATTTGGATTAAGATTTTGCTGGATGCTCAAGAAAAGTAGAATACTAAAAATAGCCTGCTCTAAAACCTTCCTTAGATTCATCTTAGCACTCAAAAGTCTCACCATTTTCATAGAAAAGAATCCTTCCCCTATTTTTGCTACTCTTTTAAGTAAATTAATTGCTTTGGTTTGATTTTCTGATTTTTTTTTTTAACTTTACTTGTTAAAGAAATATTTGCATCTTTCCATTTGTTGTTTTCCCTTGCAAGAGCATTTGATCTTCATTTGTGGGTTTTTACCTTATGTTATGATAAGTTTCATTGTCATGAAACTTTGAGGAATGATCAATTATGATATGTTGAGTATAATACCATTCTTCTAATTAATTTGAACTTTGATTGTTCCTATTATTATGTTTATTGTTGAGCAAATGAATCAGTTTTATTCTAATAAGTCATATATCGAAATGGGCATATTTTAGTAAAATATAAATATTTGTTAAGTCATTAGTACACTTGAATAATCAAGAACATTATTCATTTAACACATATTTGAATAAAAAGTAATTTGATTAGTAATATTTTATTTAAATAAGAATTGGAAAGAATAATGGAATTTAGAGAACAACTGCATAATAATCTTACTAAACAAAAAGTTTCACCACCAGACTTATAAACAACATCATAATAGAAGAATTTCTCAAACAAATAATAACAGCTTCAACAACAGCAATTTTTAAAACAATTTTACATCTAATTTTAAAAATAGTAGCAATTGTCCCAACTAACTCTAAGGAGAAATGTTTTAATACAAACAATCAAGACAAGAAAATTTTAATACTATACCAACTATAGAGATATTATTCTTAGAGTCATTTCTATGAGAGAAAATAATTAAAATAGACTTCAAAGATTTGGCCAATTTTGTATAATCAATCGATTTAATTTTAAAAAAGTTATTATAAAAGCAATTTTGTGTAAAGACAATGCTAAAAATAATATGGCTTAGGAAGGGTTTTGATGTAATTTAATTTAATTTGATTTAGTTTTGATCATTTGAATGTAGATTTGATTTATATTTAGGAAGATGATTGAAGATATAAATTGATTATGAGAAAATTAATTGATTTTGGATTGATTTGGATTAAGATTTGGCTAAGTCCATGGGATTGGTCATATGGCTTAGGAAGGGTTTTGATGTAATTTGATTTAATTTGATTTAGTTTTGATCATTTAAATGTAGATTTGATTTATATTTAGGAAGATGATTGAAGATATAAATTGATTATGAGAAAATTAATTGATTTTGGATTGATTTGGATTAAGATTTGGCTAAGTCCATGGGATAGTCATATGGCTTAGGAAGGGTTTCAAGTTTGGAATTTGATCATGGGCTTCAATCAATTGGTTTTGGAATTTGAGTTTTCAATTTGATGTTTTGAACTTGAGGTTTGGTTTGAGAAGGTGAACTTGGATTGCATTTGGGTTGTAGGTTAGGTGGATTATCCTATTCCCTAAGGCATAACATAATCCTATGGTTAACCCTTCTAAGTCTTTAGGCTAAGGTTAAATATTTACCTAATTATTAGAAGTGTCTGATGACTAGAGAAGTCTTATTGTCTAGAAGACTCCTAAGTTTAAGATGGGAAGATTGAATACACACTCCAAAAGTGAGGTCAACAGTCCATAGGCTTCATAGTGTTGCCCATAGATGATTGGTCAAGCAAAGTTGGTTTGAGAAGGTGAACATGTAGTTTGGGTTGTAGGGAAGGTGGACTATCCTAATCCCTAAGGCATAACCTAATCTGGTTAACCCTTCTAAGTCTTTGCTTGTTAAGTGAATTGTTAGAAGTGTCTTATAGAAGTCTTAGTATCTAGAAGACTCTTAGTCTAAGATGGAAAGATTGAATCACTCCAAAGTGAGGTCACACATTAGGCTCCATAGTGTTTCGATAAATGGTTGGAAGATCAAAGCTTTCACATTCATATGCATCTTTGAACGCTTTGCTTGGGAGACCATGGATACATGAGAAAAGCATAGTTCCATCCTCTCTACATCAATGAGGTTCTAATTGTCTACTATCTCAAAGGAGATCTCAAACATATCATGAGCATATATGAATGTTACTAAAAATCAAAAGTATATTAAAGTTTAAAATAAAAGATAAAGAAAAGAAAAGAAAAGGAAAGAAAAAAAAGAAAAAAAGAAGAAATGAGAAAATGAAAAAAGGAGCAAAATAGATTTGGAGGAGGAAGTGGAGCTTAACATTAGATTACACCCATAGTTCGTTACTCCATTCAAACATATGGGTAGATGACTGACCTCCATCGAGAGGAAGAGGCTAGTTCAGTCTAGGGTGGAAAACCTCTTTATTGGCCATAGAAGATATGTCCCATTACCGAGTGCACCTACTATTTATATAGACTTAGAATCTAGCAAATAGGATGAGTCCGATATGGTTAGCACACCTAGCTCTTCTCATAGTAGATTCTTTGGAGGTGACACTTGAGCCAAATAGCGTTGAAGATCGGGCTCAAAGCAAAGCAAGTGTATCCAAGTCTATATGTGAAATAATTAGGCAGCGTTTGGAACCTTAGCTCTAACCCACTTTGCTCTCAAAAGTTGAGGGTTTGGTAGTTAAGAATCCCCAAGTCATCCACATGTGAAGACAAAGGTTTTTTCGGGAGCATCATCCTCATGTCAAGAAGTTGATGTAGAATTGAGGATGATTCATATAAAGATTTAATAGAATTACCTTTTGATTGGTACTTACCTTGTGTTCATAATTTAGCAAATAAAGGCTTAATCCACATACTTGGTCAAAACATGTCGACTACTTCAAAAGAATATGGAAGAATAAATGAAAAAGCTCTCAATCAAGGTCGGGACTAGGATTTGGTATAGTGGGTCTAGTCGATGATGATAATTACTTCTTAGTCATCACCCATCATTTGTAATCTGATTCATTCTTTTCAAATCACATTAACTTATATGAGGAGCTATGCTTACAAACTTTAGATGATTCAGATGATTTTAAAGTCAAAGATTCATTGCCAGAGTTCAAAGAAGAGATTAAGTCAACCATCAACAAGCTCAAAGAAATCAACTTAGGTTAAAGAAGATCCATGTCGACATACATCAGTTCTTTGTTTAAGGACTGCTTTGCATGGAGTTATGAAGAGATGCATTGATTGGCTCCTGATGTAGCAGTCCATAAACTAGCAATAGAGCTGCTAATCATATCAAGCAAGCTCCTAGACGTATGTGATTAGATATAGAACAACTGGTCATTTATGAAGTCAAGAAACTAATCGATGCTGGCTTCATCCGAGAAGAAAAATACCTTACCTTGTTAGCCAACATCATCCTAGTTAAGAAAAAGAATGACCAAATTCACATATATGTCAATTTTAGGGATTTAAATAAGGCATGTCCAAAAGATGAATTTCCATTACCATTCCTGGAGCTGATAGTGAACATTGCCTCATCTCATGCAGACTTCTCTCTCATGGATGGCTCATCTGGATATAACGAAATAAAGATGACCCCTAAAGATGAAAGCAACATTACTTTTAGAACCCCGATCGGAATCTATTGCTATAAGGTCATGCATTTCAGCCTTAAAAATGCTGGTGCTACATACTAGTGGGCTATGACTCAAATTTTTGATGAACTCATTCTTCATCAAGTCAAGTGCTATGTCGATGATCTCATGATCAAAAGTAGAGAAAAGTAATACCATCTCTTTGACTTGAGAGTAGTTTTTGAATAGTTAAGACAATTTAACCTCAAAATGAAAAGTGTGAATTCTAGCCAAGAAAATTCCTTGGGTTTATTTTTGACAGGAATCAAAATGAACTAGAGAAAATCAAGGTTATATTAGAAATGCCACCCCTAAAAGTTTAACTCAGATCATTCCAAGGGTGGTTGGCATATCTAAGATGCTTCATATCCAACTTGTCGAGAAGATGTTAGCCATTCTCAGCACTTATCAAAATAAATGCCAAGTTCAAGTGGGATGAAAAGTGTGAGCATGCCTTCGAAGAAATCAAGCATTATCTAATGATGTCATTGATTCCAGTAACCCCTATCCCAAGAAAGTGGCTCATACTTTACACTACTATGTTAGATGACTCCCTTGATGATTTGTTGGCCCAAGCCTATGACGAAGGGAAGGAAAACACACTCTACTACCTTAGCCATTGTCTAATCCCTACTAAGGCTAATTATCTACCCATTAAGAAGCATTGCCTAGCTTTAATCTTTATATAAATCTACAACACTACATGCTTTCTTAAGGAGAACTTAATCTTTAGGATCAATCCACTACTGTATCTCATGACCAACGGTATGTGGATGGTTGGCACGATGATCCATGATCTTCTCATAGTTTGACATTACCTTCATACCCCTCAGTGCCGTAAAAAGACAAGAGGCAGATTTCTTAGCAGCACACCCACTTCCTATTGACTCTCTGCTTAGTGATGATCCTCGATGACCAAATCATAAACTTAGGGGATACTAGCATTCACCACGAGATGTACTTTGATGGTGTGGCTTCTTCTTGAGGAGAAGAACCATAATCTACTATTCTAGAAAGGTAGAGGTAAGAATAGTTCTCTTAACTCTGGACCATGATGTGATGGATTCTCATATCATCTATCCAATCCTTGCACCAACAACGATGCTGAATATGAGGCTCTGATTAATAGTTTGGAGTTAGCCATTACTCTGAGCATCTAGAATATCAACATCTTTGGGGATTCTCAGCTAGTTATCAACCAAATTGTTGGATCCTATAAGTTTATAAATAAGTTCCATCACTACCACAAGTACACCATAGAGTTGTTGGCCCAAATCCTAGAGGTTACCATTTATAAGATTCCTCGAGGAGAGAATGTCATAGCGCATGCTTTAGGTAAAATAAATAAGTCTGATGCCTTATTGATATTAAACTATTCAAAAAGTACTCTCTTGAAGGGGAGGTTACTATTGCCAAGAAATATAAGGAGTTAGATTGGAGACAACCATTCATGGATTACCTAAATAAAGGCAAACTACCTCAAAGAAGTCCAAGCCCATCGGATGAGAGCACTTTCTTATGCTCTTGTAGAGATGGTGGCTTGTCGTGTCTTTTGATCAGATCGGGTTACATTATTTAGAACAGCATGAAGCCCGTAAGATCGGGCCCGACATACACTCAGGATTACATGGAGCCAACCAATTCGATCCGAAGATGAAAGCCAAGATCAAGAGACTAGGGTACTACTGGCTATCAATAATCAAAGATTGCATAGATATGGCTAGGATACCACCAATGTCAACTACACGGTGTGGTCTTACACCAACCACCCAACATTCTACATCTTACATTAACCTCAAGGCCATTCGAATGTTGCGGTATTGACATAGTGGGTCTGATTGATCCTCTTTCTTTCAAGGGTCATCGGTTCATCTTAGCTCATACTGACTACTTTTCCAAATGAGTGAAGGTGATTCTGATCAGAGAGGTCACAACTTAGCATGTGCTCTAGCTTTTAAGAACTATATCATATTATGGAGTGCCTTGATGAATTATATCTAATAATGGTACTGCATTCAAAAGCACTAAGATTAACAACTTTACCCAGAGACATAGTATAAATTGGAGATATTCTATCATCAACTTCGTGAGGGTAAATGGCTTAGTAGAAGCCTTCAATAAAACACTCATCCAAATACTGAAGAAGACACTCGACAATAATAAGTGATAGTGGCATGAGCAATTAGTTGAAGCCTTGTGGGCCTACCACACCACATTTAGAACTCCAACTTAGGCTACTCCTTTCTCCTTAGTGTGGGTCCGAAGCTATTCTACCATTAGAAGTCCAACTCCCATCACTAAGAATAGCTATGGGTAGCAAGATCACACAAAGCAAAATGCCAAGTTGCGCATAGAAGAGCTCGAAGGTTTGGAGGAGAGACGCCTGCGGGCATGCTAAAACCACACATTGTACAAAGTTAAAATGATTCAACCTCAAAATAAGTTGGTCCATCCTAGAGCTTTTTCAAGTAGGAGAGCTTATTTTATTTCTAAGGAGACTGATTATTACCCATTTTAAGATGGGAGGTAAGTTTGAACCCACATGAGAAGGCCCTTTTTCCATAGATTAGGCCTACCAAGGAGGATCTTATCGCTTATTAATCAAAGGGAGTGCCCAATGCTTCCAATCAATGGGCTCTACTTAAAGAAATATTATAAATCATGTTAGAAAATAATTATCATTAATGAAAATTCCATTTTGAATTCAATCTCTTCCATGTTAAAAGTATTCTTGTTTGTG
Organism: Cymbidium sinense; assembly: GCA_021442155.1. NCBI lineage: Eukaryota > Viridiplantae > Streptophyta > Magnoliopsida > Asparagales > Orchidaceae > Cymbidium > Cymbidium sinense. The sequence continues at coordinate 6,902,413 of CM038214.1, read as the reverse complement.
AATTCACCACGATGTGTTTAGGGTAGGTGTAAGGAACCTGAGTGGTGTCCTATCCTTCATCGATACAATGCAAACTCAAACTACACATAAACATATAAAACATAAACACATATCTTTTATCTCGGGCTGCTCTGAGTTGATATAATGTGCCCAATGACACTCACTCAATAGCTGCTCTAGGTTGGGCTGACGTGCTACCCCGCTAATGTGTCACTGCTTTCAAGAATGTAAGTCTGCTATGCTTTCCTTTCTTACTTGGCCACTGCACACCAACGAGCACCTTGTTAGTTTGGTAGTCCTTACTACGTGGCCAGTAAGCTACCTCATGTTGGCTTTGTTTAAGAGGATGTGAGTCTATGCTTACTTGCTATTAGTTCTTAGTCCTTCTGTTGTACTTTGTTTGAGGATGTAGTATACGATCTATATTTGAGGTTTAGGATAACTACCCTAGTGGTTTCTTCCCTCTTGACTACTTCAAGTCTAGGACCAGTCCTTCCTTGAGGCTCCCCACTTAGTAGTCACTCTAGGTCAAATAATATCAGTCCTACCGATGACAGAGTATCTCAATGATCAGTTCTACTTGGAAAGTTGTAAGCCTACATGATTTTTTTCCATATTTATCATTGAACACCAATGGGAAACTTAGGTTGGTTGGTTCTCACTATGCTGATAGATACACCTTAGGTTGGTTGGTTGGTTCTCACTATGCTGATAGATACACCTTAGGTTGGTTGGTTTTCGCACCTTAAGATACACCACTCATGGCAGATGTAAGTCTGTTACACATTCTCCTTGAGTTGGCCACCATAAACCTATAGGCCTTTTTTCCAGGGCTCAAGATAATGCCCCTACTAGCACCTCCCCTGAGGACACTATATTTGGATCACCCTTTTTGACCCCATTTAGACTCTACAGTTACTATTGGGCCGTTCCCCTTTCTAGTAACCACCCATGGTTAGAGAATCCATCTTGTGGATGTACAGATTCTCTCTTGGTCCAGTAAATCTAAGATATGTCAAGGCCAACATAGCCCCTTCTTAGTATGGTCACTCATACACTAACTCGGTCCACATAAACATATAAACAAAATATATATTCACTTGTGGATTAGGGGACATCCCTAGCAGTACCATTTCCCAAGCAAGCATCCTATCTTTAAGACAGTGTCAACAAAACTCTCTATAAGAATTGTCTGACTACTCTTGAGTTAAGATAAGTCCCTAACAACATTCACTCAATCGTCACCCCTAAGTTGGGTTCGATTTATTGTGCTACCAATAGGTCACCCTAGTGGTTGTTCACTGCTTTAGAAGATGTAAGTCTGCTACGCCCTCTTCCTAGCATAGTCATTGCACACCAAAAGGAAACCCTTAGGTTGGCTACCCCATGGCCAGTAGACTTTCCATTTGGATTTGTAAATCTGAGATAGGATAAGTCCAATATAGCCCCTTCTCAGTGGGTCCATCGCACACCGACATGGTCCATAAATTAAATCTATCAAATTTGATCGAGCTCACATCCCTAGTGGATATGCCCTCAATTCAAACTCAAACTAAACCAAATAAACCATATCAAATCACATGAAATTAAGAAAAATTAATCACTACTTTTGAGTTGATATAAGTCCCCAAAGCATTCACTTAGTCCTAGGTCGTTCAATTTGATGTGCATGTAAATGTCACCCCGTGGTTGTTCCTCACTTTAAAGATGTATATGCACGCCTTTTCCTAGCACAATTTGCATCTAAAGGAAACCCAAGGTTGGCTAGCTCTACCCCACAACCGGTAGACTATCCATTTGGATTTGTAAACCTGAGGTAGGTCAAGGCTGAGATAGCTCATTCTCGATGGGTCCATCGCACACCAACAAGGTCCATACACTAACTCAGATAAAATTAAACCCAATCTAATTTTTCCCAGTGGAGTTAAATCACACCCTTCTCCTTAGTAGAGCCCCAAATCATGTATAAACAAGTCAAGCAAACAAATCAAATTCAAAATGAACCTCCCTAGTGGGGCCAAATTAAACAAACTCCCGGTAGAGTCTAAATCAAAGAAATCCAACCAAACTCTTATTCCCAGCAGATACATCCCCAAACAAATCTATGAAATCAAACTCAAATCTAATTCCCAGGGGATTTCCTGAACTTGCTTCCCTAGTGGAAGGTTCATATACCCGATCTCCAGTGGACTCGAGCCCATATCTCTAGTAGTTATGCCTCCGCATCAATTAAAATAAAAGATATTAAAGTTGATTAGATCTTAATCCCCAGTGGATTATAGATTCTTATCCCCAGTGGTTCTTCTTTCCACAAATCATATAATCAAATCAAATTCAAACCTTATCCTCGATAGATTTTTTTTCTATGCCCTGACTTACATGTGTGTTTCCCTAGTGGATCTCCCCATGTCCTTGACATGGAATTCTCATCAAATCTTATTTTTCTCTTATGCACACCTTTAATACTTCAAAGCCTAACAATGTATTCATTTTCATCACATTGTAATCAACATTTATGGGTGGTGACTATACTATCATTAACACTATATTATATTATGATGTTTGCTATAATATAACATATTGTCTAACATTACACCTCATTAGAATCACTTAAAAGGAACAAATAACAAAATTTTCTCAAAATATGAATAATGTTCATTTTGGATATAAAATGGTTATTTTTTTATTAGGAGTGGTAAAAATAGTAGAATTTTGGTGTTGTTTCTTTGGTGTGTGCCATGAATTTGGCTAAATTCTTCCATGTCAACCTTCAAATTAACATTTTTGTGAGTTTTGACCCAATGTATTATAACAAAAGTAAAACATACTAAAATGCACAATAACATTTAGTAACACACCACCACATTCATAAAAATGTGAAGTTATATTGTTATGTACATTATATTTTAATATGCTTTAATATAATATATTATTTTGCATTACACCTTAAAATGAATGACTTTGAGCAAAAAAATTTATAATATTTGATTGAAAAATGAACATTTATTTTGGATGCAAAATTCCATTCTTTTGATTAAAAGACACACCATAGCACACCCCCAATGATGTTCCCTAAAGCTTACCTTAAATTTGGCCAAATCCCATCATCTCAGCCTAGAAATCAATATTTTTATGAATTATACTAGTATAAACTCTACTACATCATACTATAACAAACTAAAATATGCTAAATAACAAATAGTAATACACAATCATATGCTATAATGCATGAAGCTACACTACGTTATGGCATCCTATATTATAATACACTATAACATATTATATTATATTATATTTCATATCACATAACAAGGGATTGCTTAAGATATAAAAATCATAAAATTAGACTAAATAATGAAAAACTATATATTTTAGTTAATTATCACTTACATATTTTAAATTGGAACAATATATTATGATTCCATGCTCTACCTATTATGAATTTGGCCAAATTCTACCATTTTAAAGTCTAAATCAACAGTTTTATAAATAATACTAGTGTAGGCTTGACTGCATGATCGTAAAATACTAAATGAATTTAAAATGCATAGAATAATATATTATGATATATAATGTTATACTATGCTACAACATATAATATTTATTTTGAACATTTAATCTTACTTTTTTAGACTACAAGTGGGACAACTTTGGTACTACAACCTAATTCCCACTTCAAATTTAACAAATTTCTTCATCTAATTTATTAAATCAATATTTTTATGATTTATATTAATATAGACTATAGGGAATAATACCATAATATACTAAAACATTTCAAAACATCTTATAACATCCAACAACACATCACTACATGCTCAAATATATGATGCTACATTATACTACAATATATGGTATTATAATATAATTTAGGGTTAGGGATTAGGGTATTCAAATTTCTAATAATCAAGGGAATGTCACTTGAAGGCATTTCTTTTAGCTACCATAACCATGTTAGGATTAGGTCATTCTTTAGATTAATTACTAAGAACATCTTTATTCAAGGTTTAGGGTTTAGGGTTTAGGGTTAGGGTTTAAGCTTAGTATAGAGTTTAGGGTTTGGGGAGTTAGTTTAGGGTTTAAGTTTTAGGGTTAGTTTAGGGATTAGGGTTAAAGGTTTAGGGTTGGGGGTTTAGGGTTTAGGGTTTTATGGTTTAGGGTTTATGGTTTTAGGTTTTAGTGTTTAGGGTTTTAGGCTTTAGGGTTTAGGGTTTAGAGTTTTTAGGGTTTAGGGTTTAGGGTTTAGGGTTTAGATTTTAGGTTTAGGGTTTAAGTTTTAGTTTCAGGTTTAGGGTTTTGGCTTTAATATTTTTTTAATAGAGAATAAATTTAGATTCAACATTTTTTTCTTTTCAATTTTATCAACCAAGTAGCACCCCAAGTTTTCTAAGACATAAGTGATGACATAGATAAAAAATGAGCACCCATAGAGCAAATCAAAACTAAATGGATAAGTAGAACTATCTCTACTGTATAGACATAGTTCCATAAGTAGATTTGGTCATTCTTCTTTCTCCGCTCCCACCAATCACCCCCCTCTCTCAGTAGTGATCCACCATCATATCCCGATCTCTACCTCCACCACCCACCAGCCTCCATCTCCTCCTCTCCATAACCACCACCTTTGATCACAACCTCCATCCATCAACACCTCAAGATACCCCACCACCACTGCGATAACTATCGCCTCCGCCTTCGCATCCACCACCATATTTAGACTACGCCTATTTGAAGGTGATGTTCCTACTGTCAAGGTTCAACTAATTTTTAGGGTTTAGGGTTAGTTTAGTTTAGGGTTTAGATTAGGTTTTGGGTTGTAGGTTTGGGTTTTAGGGTTTAGGGTTTTAGGGTTTAGTTTAGGTTTAGGTTAAGGTTTGGGTTTAGGGTTTAATGTTTAGGGTTTAAGTTTAAGGTTTAGGTTTTGGTTTAGGGTTTAGGGTTTAGGTTTAGGTTTTAGGCTTTAGGGTTTGTTTAGGGTTTAGGTTTTGGGGTTTAGGGTTTAGGGTTTTTTTCCTTAAATTAAGTAAATCGTTAGGTTTAGGTTTATTTAGTTTATTTTTTTCTTTATCTGAGTTTATTTTATTTTTTATTTAGGTTTATTTTTTTATTTTTAATTATTTTAGTTTATTTATTTAATTTTGGTTTAGGTTTAGGTTCTATTTTTTATTTTTAAGTTTAGGTTTAGGTTTTTATTTTATATTTTCTGGTTTAGGTTTTAGGTTTTTATTTTAGGTTTTATTTTTTAGTTTAGGTTTAGGTTTATTTTTTTTTAGTTTATTTTATTTTATTTACTTTAGGTTTAGGTTTATGTTTAGATTTATTTATTTTAGTTTTATTATTTTAGTTTAGGTTTAGGTTTATTTTAGTTTGTTTATCTTATTTTATTTAGGTTTAGGTTTTTTTTCATTTAGGGTTTAGGTTTTATTTTTTATTTATTTTTTAGTTTTATTTTTAAGTTTATTTTTTTAATTTAAGTTTTTATTTAGTTATTATTTTATTTTATTTTAGGTTTATTTTATTTTTATTTTATGTTTAGTTTTTATTTTATTTAAGTTTTTTTTATTTTTTAGTTTAGTTTAGGTTTTTAGTTATTTTATTTTAGTTGAGTTTTTATTTTTTAATTTTTTTTTAGGTTTTGGTTTAGGTTTAGTTTTAGTTTATTTTTATTTTATTTTATTTTATTTTTAAGTTTTATTTAGTTTAGGTTTAGGTTTTAAGCTTTTAGGGTTTAGGGTTTAGGGTTTAGGGTTTAGGTTTGGGGTTTAGGGTTTAGGTTTTTGGTTTAGGGTTAAAGTTTTAGTTTAAGGTTTAGGGTTTAAGGTTTTTTTAATAGAGAACAAATTCAGATTCAACATTTCTTCTTTTCATTTTCATGAACTAAGTATCACCCAGAGTTTTCTAAGACATAAACGACGACATAGATAAAAAAGAGCACCCATAAAACCCTAGATAAGTAGAACCATCTCTATTATAAAGACATAGTTTAATAAGAAGCAGATCAGATTGGTCATTCTTTAGTTTCTCTAGTTTCCATCAACCACCCTCTCAGTAGGATCGCCATCATATCCCGATCTCTCCCTCACCACCACCATAGTTGTAACCTCTGCTCCTCCCATGTCCATAACCTGCTCCAACCACCACCTTTATATCCACTAGCACCTCAATCCCCACCACTATGATAATGTGCCACCTCCACCTTTTACCGCTAGATCTAGGCGCTTAGTTGACGGTGATGTTCATATTATGGTTCTTCCCATTCTTAGAGTTTAGGGTTTATGGTTTAAATTTTTATTTTTAATAGATGATAAATTCAAATTAAACATTTTTGCTTTTCGATTTCATCAACCAAGTAGCACCCCCAACTTTTTAAAGACACAACTGACGACATAAATAAAAAATGAGCACCCATAGAGCAAATCAAAAACCCTAGATAAGTAGAATCGTCTCTATTATAAAGACATAATTCCATAAGTTGCAGATCAGATTGATCATTCTTCAGTTTCTCTAATTTCCATTAGAACCACCCCTGCCTCTTGAGTAGCGAGATCTACCATCATATCCCTGATCTCTCCTGCCACCACCACCAGTAACCTCGTCCTCCTCCATAACCACCACTACAATAACCAGCCTCACCTTCACCTCCTCATAGATGTAGACTGAGCACGGTTGATGGTGATGTTCCATCAAGGTTACGCCACTCTTAGGGTTTAGTGTTGTTAGTTAGGTTAACTTAGGGTTTATGGTTTAGGATTTGGTTTAGGGTTTAGGGTTTTTTTAAGTTTTAGGTTTCATGTTTAGGGTTTAGGGTTTTAGGATTTAGGGTATTAGGGTTGTAGATTTAGGGTTAGGTTTAGTTGTAGGTTTTAGGGTTAGTTTAGGGTTTAGATTTAGGATTTAGGTTTAAGGGTTTTTTTAAAATTATGTAAACCGGTAGGTTTAAGTTTATTTAATTTATTTACTTTATTTTATTTTTTTTTATTTTTACTTATTTTAGTTTATTTATTTTATGTTTACTTATTTTAGTTTAGGTCTTTTATTTTAGTTTATTTTTTAGGTTTAGGTTTATTTTTTAGTTGAGTTTTATTTTTATTTTATTTTTTAGGTTTAGGTTTTATTTTTTATTTTTGGTTTAGATTTAGGTTTTTATTTTATTTTTTTAGGTTTAGGTTTTAGGTTTTTATTTTAGGATAGTTTTTAGGTTTTATTTTTTTAGTTTAGGTTTAGGTTTATTTTTAATTTATTTTATTTTATTTATCTTAGGTTTAGGTTTAGGTTTAGGATTTATCTATTGTAGTTTAGGTTTAGGTTTATTTTAGTTTGTTTATTTTATTCTCATTTTAGGTTTAGGTTTTTTTTTAGTTTAGGGTGTAGGTTTTATTTTTTTATTTATCAGTTTATTTTTATTTTATTTTTAGTTTAGGTTTTATTTAATTTATTTTATTTTATTTTATTTTAGTTTAATTTTATTTTATTTTGGTTTTTTTTAATTTTTTTATTTTATTTTCTTTTTAGGTTTAGGTTTAGGTTTAAGTTTTAGTTTATGTTTTTATTTTATTTTATTTTATTTTGGTTTAGATTTTTTTATTTATTTTATTTTTAGGTTTTATTTAGTTTAGGTTTAGGTTTTTAGGTTTTTAGGGTTTAAGGTTTAGGGTTAGTTTAGGGTTTAGGGTTTGGGCTTTAGGGTTTATGGTTTAGGGTTTAGGGTTTAGGTTTTAGGTTTAGGGTTTAAGTTTTAGTTTATGGTTAAGGGTTTATGGTTTTTTTTAATAGAGAACAAATTTAGAGTCAACATTTCTTCTTTTTGATTTCATGAACCAAGTAGAAACCTAAGTTTTTTAAGACCCAAACAATGACATAGATAAAAAATGAGCACCCATAGAGCAAATTAAGAATTCTAGATAAGCAGAACTATCTCTACCCTAAAGACATAGTTCCATAAGCAACTGATTGGATCGATGGTTCTTTAATTTCTTCAGTTCCCATTAGAACCACCCTCGCCTCTCGAGTAGTAGGATCCACCATCATATCCCTAATCTCTCCCTCCGCCACCACCACAGGTGTAACCTCTGTCGCTCCTCCCACCACCATAACCACCACTGCTTTGACCACCACCTCCATATCCACCAACACCCCAAAATCCCCCACCACCACTACGATAACTGTAACCTTCGCCTTTGCCTCCACCTCCAAATCTAGATTGAACCTAGTTGATATCTTCCTACCATCGAGGTTCACGCTTCTTAGGGTTTAAGGGATTATGGTTTTAGGTTTAGTTTAGTTTAGGTTTAGGGATCATTTAGGGTTTATGATTTTAGGTTTAGGGTTTAGGGTTTATGGTTAAGATTTTAGGGTTTAGGGTTTATGGTTTTATGATTTTAAGGTTTAGTTTAGGTTTAGGTTTAGGTTTAGGGTTTAAGGTTTAATGTTAGGTTTAGGTTTAGGTTTAGGGTTTATCATTTAGGGTTTATGATTTTAGGTTTAGTTTAGGGTTTCATGTTTATGGTTAGGTTTTAGGGTTTAGGTTTATAATTTATTTAGGTTTAGGTTTAGGTTTAGTTTAGGGTTTAGTTTAGGATTTAGGTTTAATGTTTAGTTTTAGGTTTAGTTTAGATTTAGGGTTTAGGTTTAGGGTTTAGGGTTTAGGTTAGTTTAGGATTTAGGGTTAGTTTTGGGGCTTAGATTTAAGGTTTAGGGTTTAGAATTTTTTTAAAAAAAATTAAGTAAACTAGTTTAGGTTTATTTAGTTTATTTTGTTTATTTTTTATTTATTTGAGTTTATTTTATTTTTTTATTTTTATTTAGCTTTATTTTTTATTTTATTTAGTTTAGTTTATTTATTTTAAGTTAATTTATTTTAGTTTAGGATTTCTATTTTAGTTTATTTTTTAAGTTCAGGTTTATTTCTATTTGAGTTTTAATTTTATTTTACTTTTTAAGTTTAGGTTTATTTTTTCTAGGTTTAGTTTATTTTTAGTTTTTTTGGTTTAGGTTTATTTATTTTAGTTTAGGTTTAGGTTTATTTTAATTTGTTTATTTTATTTTTTATTTGGTTTAGGTTTTTTTTTTTGTAGTTTAGGCTTTAGGTGTATTTTTATTTATTTTAGGTTTTCTTTTAGGTTTATTTTTCTTAATTTAGTTTATTTAGTTTTATTTTATTTGATTTTAGGTTTATTTATTCTTATTTTACATTTTTTCTTATATTTATTTATTTTCTTAGGTTAGGTTTTTGTTTATTTTATTTTATTTTATTTTTATTTTATTTTTAGGCTTAGGTTTTTGTTTAGGTTTTATTTTATTTTCTTTTATTTATTTATTTTGGTTTAGGTTTATTTATTTATTTTATTATAAGGTTTTATTTAGTTTAGGTTATTAGGTTTTTAAGGTTTAGGGTTTAGGGTTTTAGTGTTTAGGGTTTAGGCTATAGGGTTTAGGGTTTTGAGGGTTTATGGTTTAGTGTTTATGGTTTATGGTTTAAGGTTAGCTCAAGGCATAGGGTTAGTTTAGGCTTTAGGGTTTAGGGTTTTTAGGATTTAGGGGTTAGGGGTTTAGGGTTAGTTTAGGGTTTAGGATGTAGGGTTTTAGGGTTTAGGGTTTAAAGTTTAGGATTAGTGTTAGAGTTTAGGGTTTAGGGTTTAGGGTTTAGGGTAGTAGGTTTCGGGTTGTAGGTTTAGGGTTTATGGTTTAGGGTTTAGGGTTTAGGATTTTTTTTTAAACTAAGTAAACCTATAAGTTTAGGTTTATTTAGCTTATTTAGTTTATTTTTTATTCATTTTAGTTTATTTTATTATATATTTTTGTTTATGTTTATTTTTTTATTTAGTTTTGTTTATTTATTTTGGGTTTATTATTTTTTTTTACAATTTTTATTTTAGTTTTTTTTAGGTTTAGGTTTTGGATTATGCTTATTTTTTAGGTTTATGTTCTATTTTTTATTTTTAGGTTTAGGTTTTGGTTTTTATTTTAATTTTTTAGGTTTAGGTGTTAGGTTTTTATTTTAGGTTTATTTTTAGGTTTTATTTTTTAGTTTTGGTTTAGGTTTATTTTTAGTTTATTTTACTTTTTTTTAGTTTAGGTTTAGGTTTAGGTTCTATTTATTTTTGTTTCGATTTAGGTTTATTTTATTTTATTTATTTTAGATTTAGGTTTTTTTAGCTTAGGGTTTAGGTTTTATTTTTTATTTTTTTTAGGTATAGGTTTTTATTTTGTTTTTATTTTATTTATTTTAGGTTTATTTTATTTTTTATTTTATTTAGGTTTTTTATTTTAGGTTTATTTTTTTAGATTAGTTTAGGTTTTTATTTATTTTATTTTATTTTATTTTAGTTTTTATTTTTTATTTTGTTTTATTATTATTTTTTGGATTAGTTTTGGGTTTAGGTTTTAGTTCAGGTTTTATTTGATTTTATTTTTTATTATTTTGGTTTAGGTTTATTTATTTATTTTACCCTAGGTTTTATTTAATTAGGTTTTATTAGTTTAGGATTTTAGTTTAGGGTTTAGGTTTAGGGTTTAGGGTTTAGGGTTTAGGGTTTTATGGTTTAGGGTGGTTTAGTGTTTAGGGTTGTAAGTTTAAGGTTTAGGGTTAGGGTCTTTTTATTTATTTATTTAAGCTTTAGGGTTTTTTTTAAAAAAATTAAGTGAACCTATAGGTTTAGGTTTATTTAGTTTATTTTTTATTTATTTTAGTTAATTTTTTTATTTATATTTAGTTAGAATATTTATTTTAGGTTTATTTATTTTAGTTTATTTTTTTATTTTAGGTTTTTATAGGGTTTAGGTTTATATTTATTTTTTAGTTTTGTTTTATTTTTATTTTATTTTTAGGTTTAGGTTTTATTTTTATTTTATGTTTATGTTTAGGTTCTTTTTTTTAGGTTTAGGTTTTAGGTTTTATTTTAGGTTTATTTTTTTGGTTTTATTTTTAGTTTAGGTTTGGGTTTATTTTTTATTTTATTTTATTTTATTTAGTTTAGGGTTTAGGTTTAGTTTATTTTAGGCTTTGATTTAGGTTTATTTATTTTAGTTTAGGTTTAGATTTATTTTATTTTGTTTATTTTAGGTTTAGGTTTATTTTTTAGGTTTTATTTTAGGTTTATTTTTAGTTTAGGTTTTATTTAGTTTTATTTTATTTTATCTTAGGTTTATTTTATTTTATCTTACATTTGTTTTTATTTTATTTATTTTTTAATTTTTAGGTTTATTTTATTTTTAGTTTAGTTTAGGTTTTATTTATTTTATTTCAGTTTAGTTTTTTATTTTATTTTATTTTATTTTTTGGTTTAGGATAATGTTTAGGTTTAGGTTTTAGTTTAGGTTTTTATTTTATTTTATTTAGGTTTAGGTATTTTTATTTATTTTATTTTTATGTTTTATTTAGTTTAGGTTCAAAAGGGCACCAAAAAAAAAACCAACAAACAGAAGCTAGAAACCTAGAAGGAGGAAAATTAGCAAAATAATCTAGCTAACAAGAAAATACACAACAAAGCTCATAACAGAGAAAAAAGAAGCAAAAACCCAAGGATAGAGAGATTATTTCCAGAAGCTTTGGAATGAGTAACCCTTAACAAGTGAGGAGGGCATAAATGTGAACACTTTTTTCTTCTGTAAACAATTTTATAACCATGCCCTTTCTCTAAAGATCTCCATCCAAAATGAATCATTATTGTTATAAAAGGCATGGGATCAATTGCTATTAATTTCAAAGAAGAGCATTCAGAATCATCCACAACATTAGATAAAGGAAAATAAAAAATAGTATGCATTTCAGAATCAAAAGTGGTAAAAGAAGCAAAAACAGTTTTATTAAGAAGATAATTATCTATATTTTCACCTTCCAACTAAATCTAAAGAGTGTCCTCCCTATCTTCATTCATAAAAGAAGCAGAGAAGTAGAATCTAGATTTTTACAATCTTCATGTAAGGATTAAAATAAGATTCAAATCCCTTAGAAACATATAGCATATTACCAAAATTCAATAGAATTACCGACCATAGAAAACCAACATTTTGAACTAAAATAGAACTATTCACAATGAGAGAATTGTCACGGTATCTAAATCTTATTTCTTAAAGAAGGATGCCAATATTAACAAGATTGTTAGGACCATAAGTTAAAATATAAGAAATAAGAAGATTCTTTTACCACCATTCTCAATCAAAGAAGGCAAATTGTCTCTTTCCCATGGTCTAAAGTAGACATAAGAGAAAGAAAAATAATATCCAATTGATTGAAAGAAATGGTGTTAGCATCAATAATATTCGATCCATTAGAATCATTAACCATGACCTCTAAAGTCTTCCCTTTAATAGAATCTTTGAAAGAAACACTTAGAGCATGATTATTAGTTAAAACTTTTTTAGAAACACCAAAATTGCCTTCTACATTAGACAAATCATTAATAGGTAAATCTTTTTCAAAAGATTCAAAAATTTGGTTTTGCAAAACATCAATTTTGAAAAGCAAATTTTCTTTATCCAACTTGAGAGAATCATCATTTTTCAACAATTGAATTCTTCTTGGTGATTTTCTTCCTAAGAGAGGATGGCAATAAAGCATTCAAAAATTTCATGCCCATGAATCTTACAATGATTACAAAAAATGGGAAACTTCTCAAAAATAACTTTCTCAAAATAATCGCATTTCTCCGAACCCAAGCAAATTTCTTTCAGATATTTTTTAGTAATTTCAATCTCTACAAGAATTCTAGCAGCAGACGGTCAAGAAGAAGCAGCTCTTGCTTGATCAACTTATAAAGGCCAACCAAAAATCAACCCAATAGCATAAAGAATTTAATGATTAAATAGATGAATATTCAAGTTAGGTAAAGAAGTCCAAATGGGAACAATAGGAGACTCTTCATTAACATTAAACATATGCATCCACTTCAAAATATGCATTTAACGATTAAAAACATAGTAAAAACTCCTAGAAAAAATTATTCTGTAATCAAGGTCATTAGAAAGTTTAATCAGAACATGCCTTGGATCGCACTAATAGAAAAAAAGATAAATTTAAACTATTAAAAAAAGAATGAATATCTTCCATCTTTGGCCAAATGCTTAGCTAATCTTTCAATATCCTCATCTAAAATCATAATTGTCAGAGTACCTTTAAAAGTCATATGAAGAAAATTCAAAGAAGGCTCGGTGGAGGAATTCTTACAAGCTAAAGCCTTTTTGAAAGATTTAGTAATAGCAGGTAATTTAGAGGAAGGATTACCCAAAAAATCTAATGCCCTAGCGAGATCCATTGGCACATGGGATTTACCCCATGGATTTAAAGAAGTCGACACCATGAGTCACATTATCATGATAAGAATATGTCGACATCAGCCCAAAGCTGACAATTTATAAGGAATCCAAGAGAGAAAGCACTCGAAAACTCACCATGAATGTGAGGGATCTCAAAATCGCTCAATAAGAGGGTTTAGTTTAGTTTAGGGTTTAGGTTTTTTGGGTTTAATTTTTATTAGCTATTATTAGATTTTATTAGTTTTAGGTTATTATTAGTATTATGTTTAGTTTAGTTAGTTTAGTTTTAGTTAGGTTACTAGTTTAGTTTTATTAGTTTTAGTTATAGTTATTATTATTTTAGGTTAGTTTAGGGGGGGGAGTTTAGGTTTAGTTTATTAGTTTATTTAGTTTATTTATTTATTGGGGTTTAGTTTATTTTAGTTTATTCATTAATTATTATTAGTTAGTTTAGTTATTATTAATTAATTAGTTATTTATTTAGTTTAGTTAGTTATTATTATTAGTTTATGGTTTTATTATTATTTGTTAGTGGTTTTGGTTTAGTTTTATTAGTTTAGTTTTGTTAGTTTATTTATTATTTTATTAGTTTAGTTTATTAGTTTTATTCGTTTAGTTATGGGTTTAGGTTTATTAGTTTATTATTATTAGTTTTTTAGATTAGTTTATGGTTTAGTTTTTTATTAGGGATTATTAGTTATTTATTGTTTATTATTATTATTTGTTTAGTTAGTTCTTTTAATATTAGTTTTGTTTTAGATTAGTTTTAAGTTTTATTATTAGTTTATGTTTATTATTATAAGTTTTTTTTTTTTATTATTTAGTTTATTTATTTAGTTAGGGGTTTAGGGTTTAGTTATTTAGTTATTTATTAGTTAGTTTATTATTAGTTTTGTTATTATTAGTTTATTAGTTTAGTTGGTTATTATTATTATTATTACTTGTTGTTATTAGTTTAGTTATTTAGCTTATTTAATTATTAGTTTTGTTTTACTTAGTTATTCATTTATTAGCTTATTATTAGTTAGTTATTATTAAATTTTTTAGTTAGGTTTTTTATAATTAGTTAATAATTAGTTATCAATTAGTTTATTAGGTTTATTTATTTTTATGTTTATTTATTAGTTAGTTTTTATTAATTATTAGTTTAGGTTTAGGGTTTAGTTTTAGTTAGTTATTTAGTTATTTATTATCAGTTATTATTATTATTAGTTTATTAGTTTAGTTTTAGTGTTTATTATTTATTAGAGTTTAGGTTTATTTATTAATTAGTTTAGTTTATTTAGTTAGTTTGTTTATTAGTTTATTACTTTATTAGTTAGTTATTTATTTATTTAGTGTAGTTAGTTATTATTATTAGTTTATGGTTTTAATATTATTTAGGTTTTAGTTAGTGGTTTAGTTTTATTAGTTAGTTTTGTTAGTTTATTTATTATTTTATTAGTTTAGTTATGGATTTAGGTTTGTTAGTTTATTACTATTAGTTTTTTAGTTTAGTTTAAGGTTTAGTTTTTATTAGTTATTGTTTGTTATTTTTTTATTTATTATTATTAGTTTAGTTGGTTGGTTTATAGTTTTATTTTGGATTAGTTTTTTTCTTAGTTTATTATTATTATTATTATTTATTTTTTTATTATTATGAATTTTATTATTATTATTTAGTTTATTTATTTAGTTAGGGTTTATAATAATAGTTATTTAGTTATTAATTAGTTAATTATTAGTTATATTATTATTAGTTTATTACTTTAGTTAGTTAGTTATTAATTATTATTTTTTATTAGTTTAGTTATTTATTAGTTACTTTTATTATTATTATCACTTTATTTATTAGTTGTATTAGTTTAGTTATTTAGTTAGTTTTATTTTATTTAGTTATTAATTTACTAGTTTATAATTAGTTAGTTATTATTGATTTTTTAGTTAGGTAGTTTCTTATTAGTTATTAGTTAGTTTATAAGGTTTAGTTATTATTATGTTTATTTATTAGTTAGTTTATATGGTTTAATAGTTTAGGTTTAGGGTTTAGTTTTAGTAAGTTATTTAGTTATTTATTATTAGTTATTATAATTCATTTATTAGTTTAGTTTTAGTGTTTATTATTTATTAGGGTTTAGGTTAATTTATTAATTAGTTTTTTTAGTTAGTTAGTTTATTAGTTTATTAGTTATTCATTTTTGGTTATTAGTTATTTATTATTAGTTCTAATTTTATTTGTTTTATTGAGTTTATTATTAGTTTTAATTTTTTTATAGTTATTATTATGTTTTAGTTTATTAGTAGTTTTATTAGTTTAGGTTTTATTAGTTTTATTAGTTAATTTTAGTTTAGTTTTATTATTAGTTAATTAGTTCTTTTTAGTTATGGTTTAGTTATTATTAGTTTTAGTTTAGTTATTAATTATTTTAGTTTAGTCTAGTTTGTTATTTTTAGTTTTATTATTATTAATTTTATTAGTTTAGTTTAGGTTTTGATGTTTTGGTATATTTAGTTATATTATTATTATTGGTTTACTTAGTTTAGTTGTTAGTTATTATTTAGTTAGTTTAGTTATTATTAGTTTATTATTATTAGTTAGTAATTATTGGTTAGTTTTTATTTAGTTTATTATTATTTATTAGTTTAGTTAGCTTAGTGTTTAGTTTTGGTTAGTTTTATTTATATATTATTTAGTTTATTTTTAATTTTAGTTTAGTTTAGTTAGTTTTTAGGTTATTAGTTTTTATTATTATACAGTGTTTTTAGTTATTATATGTTTTTAGTTTAGTTTAGTTTATTATTATTAGTTTTAGTTTCTTAGTTTAGTTAGTTTTATTAGCTTATTATTATTAATTAGTTTATTAGGTTTGTTTATTATTATTAGGATTAATTTATTTATTTATGTTTTATTTATTATTTAATTTATTTTTAGGTTAGTTTTTTATTATTATTAGTTTAGTTATTAGTTTTATTTAGTTTAGTTTATTATTAGTTTAGTAGTTTAGTGTTATTTGTTATTAGTTATTAAGTTTTAGTTTATTAGTTTTTTTAGTTTTACTATTAGTTTTCATTATTATTATTTTGTTAGTTTATTGTAGGTATAGTTTTTTTAGTTTAGTTATTAGTTTTAGTTATTAGATAAGTAGTTATTATTAGTTATTTATTAATTATTTAGTTAGTTTCTTAGTTTTAGTTTATTAGTTATTAGTTTAAGTTTAGTTAGTTTCATTATTATTAGCTTAGTTATTGGGTTTAGTTTTATTAGGCTAGTTATGTTTAGGGTTTAGGTTTATTAGATAGTTATTATTATTAGTTAGTTATTTATTAGGGTTTAAGTTTAGTGTTAGGGTTAAGGTTTAGGGTTTAGGGTCAGGGTTAATGTTTAGGATTTAAGGTTTAGGGTTTTTTAGGGTTTAAGGTTTAGGGTTGTAGTTTTAAGGTTTAGGGTTAGTTTTAGGGTTAAAAATTTAGGGATTATGGTTTTTTTAAAGAAAAAAATTAAGTAAACCGATAGGTTTAGGCTTATTCACTTTATTTTTTATTTATTTTAGTTTCTTTTTTTTATTTAGGTTTTTTTAGTTAGTTTGGTTTTTTTTATTTAGTTTATTTTTTTTAATTTAGTTTAGTTTTTTATTTTACTTTATTTTTAAGGTTTAGGTTTATTTCTCAGTTGAATTTTATTTTTATTTTATTTTTAGGTTTAGGTTCAATTTTATTTTAGGTTAGGTTTAAGTTTTATTTTATTTTTTTATGTTTAGGTTTTAGGTTTTATTTTAGGTTTATGTTTAGGTTTTTTTTTTAGTTTAGGTTTAGGTTATTTTTTTATTTTATTTATTTAGTTTAGGTTTAGGTTTAGGTTTAATTTTTTTTTTAGGTTTAGGTTCTTTATTTATTTTAGTTTAGTTTATTTTAATTTAGGTTTAGGTTTATTTTATTTTATTTATTTTATTTTTATATTATGTTTAGGTTTCTTCTTTAGTTTAGGGTTTAGGTTTTATTTTTTGTTTATTTTTAGGTTTATTTTTTAAGTTTGGGTTTTTTTAGATTTTTTTTTACAATTAGTTTTATTTATTAAGTTTTTTATTCATTAGTTTATTTTATTTTTTAGTTTTGTTTATATTTTTATATTTTTATTTTTATTTTTTATTTAATTTATTTTTAGGTTTAGGTTTTTATTATATTTTATTTAGCTTTAGGTTTTTTTATTTATTTTTTTAGTTTTTATTTAGTTTATGTTTAAGTTTTTAGGTTTTTAGGGTTGAGGCTTTATGGTTGAGGGTTTAGGGTTTAGGGTTTAGGATTTTAGGGTTTAAGGTTTTCGGGTTTAGGGTTTAGGGTTTGGGTTTATGGTTTAGGTTTAGAGTTTAGGTTTAGGTTTAGGTTTTAGTGTTTAGGTTAGCTTAGTTTTAGGTTGGTTTATAGTTTAGGGTCAGTTTAGGCCTTAGTTTTAGGGTTTAGGTTTAGTGTTTAGTTAGTTTAGATTTAGGGTTTAGTTTAGGATTTTATAGTTTAGGTTAGTTTAGGGTTTAGGTTTAGTTAGTTGTTTAGGTTTAGTTTAGGTTAGAGTTAGGAGTTTAGTTTAGGGTTTAGTTTAGATTTAGGGTTTAGGTTTAGTTTAGTGTTTAGGGTTTAGTTATTTTAGGGTTTTAAGTTTTAGGGTTTTAGTTAGTTTTAGGGTTAGGATTTAGGATTTAGGGTTTAGGGTTTAGGGTTTAGGCGATATTTTTTTTTTAAATTAAGTAAACTAATAGGTTTACGTTTATTTAGTTTATTTTTATTTAATTTAGTTTTTTTTTTATTTTTTGTGTTTATTTAGGTTTATTTTTTTATTTTTATTTACATTAGTTTATTTACTTTTGGTTTATATATTTAGTTTAGGTTTTCTTTTAGTTTTAATTTTAGGTTTTGGTTTTTTGGTTTATGTTTATTTTAGTTTAGTTTTCTTTTTATTTTATTTTTTAGGTTAAGGTTTTATTTTTAATTTTTAGGTTTAGGTTTAGGTTTTATTTTATTTTTTTGGTTTAGGTTTTAGGTTTTTATTTTAGGGTTGTTTTTAGGTTTTATTTTTTTTTTTAGTTTAGGTTTATTTATTTTAGTTTATTTTATTTTATTTAGTTTAGGGTTTAGGTTTAGTTTATTTTAGGTTTTATTTATTTTAGTGTAGGTTTAGGTTTATTTTATTTTATATATTTTAAGTTTACATTTTTTTTTATTTAGGTTTTATTTAATTATTTTTAGGATTTATTTTTTAGCTTTATTTTATATGTTTAGGTTTTTATTTAGTTTTTATTTTATTTTATTTTAGGTTTATTTTATTTTTATTTTATGTTTAGTATTTATTTTATTTAAATTTTTTATTTTTTAGGTTTATTTTATTTTATTTATTTTAGTTTAAGCTTTTATTTATTTTTTATTTTTGTTTTTATTTTTTATTTTATTTTATTTTAGTTTAGGTTTAATTTTAAGTTTAGGTTTTAGTATAGGTTTTATTTTATTTTATTATCTTATTTTTAGGTTTAGGTTTAATTTATTTATTTTAATTTTTTTGGTTTTATTTAGTTTAGGTTTAGGTTTTTAGGTGTTTAGGGTTTAGGGTTTAGGGCATTTAAGATTTATGATTTACAGTTTAAATTTTAGGTTTACGGTTTAAGTTTTAGTTTAGGGTTTAAGATTTTTCTTTCATAGAACAAATTCAGATTCAACATTTCTTCTTTTCAATTTCATCAACCAAGTAACACACAAAGTTTTCTAAGACACAAGTGACGACATAGATAAGAAGTGAGCACGTATAGAGCAAATCAAAAACCTTAGATAACTAGAACCACCTTTGTTGTAAAGACATAGTTTCATAAGCAGTAGATCGAATTGGTCATTCTTCAGTTTCTCTAATTTCCATCAAAACCACCCCAGCCTCTCAAGTAGCGGGATCCATAATCATATCCTGGTTCTCTCCCTCTGCCACTACCACGACTGTAACCTCCGTCGCTCCTCACGCCTCCATAGCCTGCTCACGCCTCCATGTCGATCGCACCTCCAGGTTCCCTCACCACCTACAATAACTCCTCCTCCTTCACTCTACATTCAGATCTAGATTAAGCCTAGTTGAAAGTGATGTTCCATCTATCAAGGTTCTGCCCAATCTTATAGTTTTGGGTTTAGGTTTATTTTTTAATTTATTTAGTTAATTTAGGTTTAGGTTTTGGGTTTGGGGTTTAGGGTTTAGGGTTTAGGGTTTAGGGTTTAGGGTTTATGTTTAGGGTTTAGGGTTTAGGGTTTAGGGTTTGGGTTTAAGGTTTAGTGTTTAGGGTTTAGGGTTTATGCTTTTAGGGTTTAGGGTTTAGGATTTAGAGTTTAAGGTTTCTTTTTGTTTAATTAAGTAAATTGGTAGGTTTAGGTTTATTTAGTATATTTAGCTTAATTTTTATTTATTTTAGTTTTCTTTATTTTATATTTTAGTTTATTTATTTTATCATAGGTTTTTCATTTTAATTTATGTTTTAGGTACAGATTTAAGTTTAAATTTATTTTTTAGTTGAGTTTTATTTTTATTTTCTTTTATAGGTTTAGGTTTGATTTTTTTATTTTTAAGTTTAGATTTAGGTTTATTTTAATTTTTTAGGTTTAAGTTTTAGTTTTTTAAAATTATTTTAGGTTTTATTTATTCATTTATGTTTAAGTTTATTTTTAGTTTATTTTATTTTATTTAGTTTTGTTGTTTTAGGTTTAGGTTTAGGTTTATTTATTTTAGTTTAGGTTTATTTTATTTTTTATTTTAGGTTTATGTTTTTTTATATTTTAGTTTAGGGTTTAGGTTTTATTTTTATTTATTTTTATGTTTTTTTTTTTTTGGTTTATTTTTAGGTTAGGTTGTTCTTTAGTTTTATGTTATTTTATTTAGGTTTATTTTACTTTTATTTTATGTTTAGTTTTATTTTATTTAGGTTTTTTTATTTTTAGTTTAGTTTAGGTTTTATTTATTTATTTTAGTTTAGTTTTAATTTTTATTTTATTTTCTTTTTAGGTTTAGGTTTAGCTTAGGTTTAGGTTAAGTTTAGGTTTTATTTTATGTTTATTTTATTTAGGTTTTTTTTTTATTTATTTATTTTATTTTTAGGTTTTATTTAGTTTAGGTTTCAATTTAGGTTTTAAGGTTTATTAGTTTAGGGTTTGGTTTAGGGTTTAGGATTTGGGGTTTAGGGTTTGATTTATTTAGGTTTTAGGTTTAGGTATAGGGTTTTAAGTTTAGGTTTAGGTTTAGTTTTAATTTATTTAGTTACTAGTTTAGTTTAGGTATGGGTTTAGGGTTTATAGTCAGGTTTTAGTGTTTAGGTTTAAGGTTTTAGGTTTATACTTTAAGGTTTAGGGTTTGGTTAGATTAAGTTTAGGGTTTTAGGGTTTAGGTTTTAGGTTTCTGATTTAGGTTTAAATTTAGATTTTAGGGTTTAGGGTTTAGTGTTTAAATTTGGGTTTAGGTTTAGGGTTCAAGTTTAAGGTTAGTTTAGGGTTAGCTTTCTAACTTTATGCTAGTTTAGTTTATTTAGTTTAGGTTTAGGTTTAGTTTCATTTAGGGTTTAGGGTTAGGGTTATCGTTAGGGTTTAGGGTTTAGAGTTTATAGCTTAGGGTTTAGGGTTTAAGGTTTTAGGGTTTAGTATTTTTAGGGTTTAGGTTTTTTAGGGTTTAGGGTTTTGGGTTTAGGGTTTAGGTTTTTGGTTTAGGGTTCTAGTTTTAGTTTAATGTTTAGGGTTTTAGGTTTTTTTTAAAATAGAGAACAAATTAAAATTCAACATTTTTTCTTGTCAATTTCATCAACCATGTAACACACCAAGTTTTCTAAGACACAAGTTACGACATAGATAAAAAATGAGCACGCATAGAGAAAATAAAAAACCCTAGATAACTATATCTCTTATAAAGACATAGTTCCATAAGTAGATCGGATTGGTCGTTCTTCAGTTTCTCCAGTTCCCATCAGAACCACCTCGGCCTCTCGTGGGTTTAGGGTTTTGGTTTTACTTTAGTGTTAAGGGTTTTTGGTTTTTTTTTAATAGAGAACAAATTCATATTCAACATTTTTCCTTTTTGATTTCATCAACCAAGTAACACACCAAGTTTTCTAAGACACAAGTGATGACATAGATAAAAAATGAGCATGCATAGAGCAAATCAAAAATGCTAGATAACTAGAACTATCTCTACTATAAAGACATAGTTTATAAGCAGATCGGATTGGCCATTTTTCAGTTTCTCCAGTTCCCATCAAAACCACCCTAGCCTCTCGAGTAGTGGGATCCACCATCATATCCCATCTCTCCACCACTGCTATAACCTCCACTCCTCTCCTCATAACCATCTTTGCTCTGACCACCACCTTTATATCCACTTGCACCTTTAGATCCCCCACCACCACTGCGATAACTGCCACCTCCACCTTCACCTTTCACGATCTTGGAGCATGGTTGAAGGGGATATTCCGCCATCAGGTTCTACCCACTCTTAAGGTTTAGGTTTAGGTTTAGTTTATTAGGTTTTAGGGTTTATTTATTTTTAACTTATTTAGTTACTTTAAGTTTAGGTTTAGGGTTTGGGGTTTAGGCTTTAAGGTTTACGATTTAGGCTTTAGGGTTTAAGGTTTAGGGTTAGGGTTTTAGGGTATAGGGTTTAGGGGTTTAAGGTTTAGTGTATTTTAGGGTGTAGCTTTTAGGATTTATGGTTTAGGGCTATAGGTTTAGTATTGTAAGTTTTTGGGTTTAAGGTTTAGGGTTTAGATTTTAGGTTTAGGGTTTAGGGTTTAGGGTTCAGGTTTTAGTTTAGGGTTTAGGGTTTTGTTTTTTTAACGGAAGAAATTGATTCAACATTTCTTCTTTTTGATTTCATCAACCAAGTAACACACCAAGTTTTCTAAGACACAAGTGACAACATAGATAAAAAATGAGCACGCATAGAGAAAATCAAAAACAAAAGATAACTAGAACCGTTCTACTTGTGACATAATTCCATAAGCGGATCATTAGCGTTCTTGATTTCTCAGTTCCCATCGAGCCACCCGACCTCTCAAGTAGTGGGATCCACCATTGTATCCCCGATCTCTCCCTTCCCCACCACTTGGCTATAACCTCTGTCGCTCCTCCCTCCTCCACAACCACCAATGCTCTGACCACCATCTCCATGTCCACCAGCACCTCCAGATCCTCCACCACCATTATAATAACTCTACCTCCCCTTAGCCTCCATGAGATCTAAACTAAAGTTAACATGTCTCCCATCAAGGTTACGCCCATTCTTAGGGTTTAGGTTTTTTTTAGGGAAGATTAGAATTTTATTACCATAGAAATAAAGGATACAATGTCTTCAAAAGGGGTAATGCTCATATTTCTACTGCTCATAGAGCTACAATAAACCTAAAAAGCTATATTCCCATCATACTACAATGGAAAAAAGGAACTAAAAGAGCAAAAAGAACAGCATAAAAGCAAATGAGAAAATACACAAAAAGGACTAATAAAACTTAATAAAATAGTAAAAGGACTAGTCACCAGCAACTCATGATCCCTTTGAGAAGGCAAGATAAGCAAGCTCCATATCAATAATACTTAAGTTGGTTGAGTAAAGATCATTCCATCCGAAGTTCCAACCCCAAAGAAATCAAAATACTACAAAGGCAGTGGTCATAGCTCAATGAAAAATGATAAAGGAAATAATTTAGAAAGAGCTGAGAAAGAGAAAATTCAGACTTAATTCAGATCATCTCAAGGGACAACAATACATATGAGCATCCAAACTTCATGAGAAGGGTTGCAATCATATGCATGCTACCAACTAGAGAAGATATGGGGAAACATCAAGGCCATCATATCTAGCATACCGAATGTAAGCAACTATCCAGGTAAAACAATCCATAGTGATGTAGTCCTTACACCAAAAAGAACAAAGAAAAATAGCCGACTAGTAACCACCTGACCACTACCAAAATAGATAAACATATAAAGCCATCATCCTAGAAGTTACAGCAAGGTCAGTGGCCCAGAAGAACCCCCAACTATCTCTAGAGCACTAGCAATCCTAATCTAAGGGCAAAAACTCCACCCAAATAATAAAATAGTAGAAGTTAAGCAGCACCAGAGAGAGGAAAGCTAAAACATAGAGAGACCAAGAGGGCAACCAGAAATTATCATCAAAACCACCACCAAGGTAGCAAAAAAAAAAGCAAATCCACCATCACCAACCAAGAGGCAAATATCAAGAAACAAGAAGCTCTAACTAAACCAAAGGTAGTCAATACCAATAGCCAACATAAAGCTCAAAACACTAAGCCACAGGACAAGCATCCAAGGCTAGACAACAACCATAAAATACCCTCAATTAACAACAATAACAAATACCAAAAAAACCCCAGAGCTCATATCCTCCACCAACAAAATAACCAATAAAACCACCCAGGCCAACAACCAACAGATAGCGGAAGTCAAAGCGAAACAAACCGACATCCAAATTGGGAAGAAAAATAAAGGAAAAATATACACCCAGAGGATAACCCGGGGTGACAGTTCTACTAAAAGAACCCAACCAGAAGCACCTAAACCAACCATCTAACACAGCCAACACATCCACCCAGCCAACCAACCTGGCTATCCAAAATAGCCAACTAGCCTAGTCAGCCAACAAAACCAACTTGTATATAGAGCCAATATAGATCCAAAAAGAAAGAAAAGAACAACAACAGATAAAGCCATTACCCCCCTGAAGATTTCCAAAATAACCAAGAAATAAAAATGGTAGTCACCCAGCCAATTTAAAAAAGGGAAAAGGAGGACCACCCAACCACAAGTAGCAAAATTGTAATGAACTCAATCGGATAAAGTTATTCAAAATCATCCAAGCTAAAATTGAATAAGAAATAGGAAGGATATTGTTCCAAAGTTTAATGATAAAATTAGATGTTGAAAAGTATTTGACCCAATTTATTAGAAAAGATAACGATGTTGCAAAACTTGTCAAAAATAGAAATCAGAATATAGTTCTCAAGGTTGTTTTCATTCTAATTGTTATTAAGCCAGTTGTAGGTTTAGTGTTGTAAGTTTAGGGTTTAAGGTTTAGGGTTAGTTTTAGGGTTTAGGTTTTAGGGTATAAGGTTTTTTTTAATTAGGTAAACGGTAGGTTTAGTTTATTTAGTATATTTAATTTATTACTTATTTATTTAGGGTTTAGGTTTTAGGGTTTAGGGTTTAGGGTTTAGGGTTTAGGGTTTAGGGTTTAGAGTCTAGCATTTAGGGTTTTTTGGGGTTTAGGTTTTAGGGTTTAGGGTTTAGGGTTTCGGGTTTAGGGTTTAGGGTTTAGGGTTTAGAGTCTAGGGTTTAGGGTTTTTTGGGGTTTAGGGTTTAGGGTTTAGGCTTTAGGTTTAGGGTTCATGTTATTTAGGTTTAGGGTTTTGGATTTCTTAATATAGAACAAATACATATTCAACATTTCTTCTTTTGATTTCATCAACCAAGTAACATGAAGTTTTCTAAGACACAAGCGAAACATAGATAAAAAGCAGCGCATAGAGCAAATCAAAACCTAGATAACTAGCGTCTCTATTGTAAGACATCCATAAGCATCATTGATGGTTCTTTAGTTTCTCTAGTTCCCATCAGAACTACCCCAGCCTCTCAAGTACCGTGATCCTCCATCATATCCCAGTTCTCTCCATCCACCACCACCATGGCTATAACCTTCGTCACTCCTCATGCCTTCAGAACCACCATTGCTCTGAGCACCACCTCCATGTCAATCGGCCTGATGCCACCACCACTACGATAATCTCCGCATCCGCCTTCACCTCCACTGCTAGATGTAGACTGAGCTTGGTTGATGGTAATGTTTCTGCCATCAAGGTTCTACCCATTCATATGGTTTAGATTTTTTTAGGGAAATTTAGAATTTTATTACCATTAAAATAAAAGATACAATGTCATTGAAAAAGTTAAAGCTCAAATTTTTACTACTTAAAGAGCTATAAGAAACCTAAAGAGCTAAACTCCTATCTAAGTACAATGAAAAAGAAAATAAAGAGCAAAAACAACAAATAAAGAAAATAAGAAAAGACACAAAAAGACTAATAAAACTTAAGAAAATAGTAAAAGGACTAGTTAGCAGTAGCTCATGATCCTTTTGAGAATGGAAGATAAGCGATATCCACATCAACAGTACTTGAGTTGGTTGAGTAAAGATCATTCCATCTGTGAAGTTCCAACCTGCAAAAGAAATTTGCAAAACACTACAAAGGTAATGGTCATAGCTCATGGGAAAATGATAAAGTAAAAAATTTAGAAAGAGCAAAGAAAGAGAAGGCTTGGGCTCAATTAAGATCATCTCAACAATATACATATGATCTAAACTTCATGGAAGGGTTACAATCATATGCATGCTACCAACTAGATAGAAGATATGGGGAAACATTAAGGCCATTATAGCCAGCACACCTAATATAAGAAACCATCCAAGGCAAAATAATCCATTGTGATCCAATTCCTGCACAAAAAAAAAATAGAGAAAAAGCAAATAGCTAAACCAAAACCAAAACCCAATAGACAAACACATCAAAGACATCAGTTCTGAGGGTCGTGGTGAACAACTAACTATTTCAGCATGGCAAAATCCACCTAAATAGCAAAATAGTAGAAGATAAGCAACAGAGAGGAAAGTCATAGCAGAGACCAAGAGGGCATCATTAATTACCATCAAAAACCACCAAGGCAAGCAAAAAGAAAAGCTAATCCACCATCACCAACCAAGAGAAAATATCAAGAAATAAGAGCTAACTAAACTAATGGGGTCAATACTAATAGCAACATAAAGCCCAACACCAAGCCATGGTACAAGCATCCAAGGAAAGACAATAGCCACAAAACCCTCAAGTAGCCAACCCTCAACAATAAGTCCTAAAATAAGACCAAAAAATGACAAGAGATCATATCCTCCACTAACAAAATAGCCACTATAACCACCCCAATAGCCAATAAGATGAGAAAACCCATAGCCAAATCAGCAATAAGGAAAAATATCTACACCTAGAGGATAACCAACCCAAAAGTAGACCAGACACAACCAAAGGAACTCAACCAAAAGGACCTAAACCACCCATCAAACACATCCACATCCACAACAAACCATGACCAAATAACCAACCAACCTAGTCACTAAACAAAACCATCCAACAGATAGAGCCAATATAGAGCCCAAAATAAGGGAAAAGAATAATAGTAAACAAAGCCACAACCCTCCTAGAAATCTCCAAAATAAATAAGAAAAAAAATGGTAGTCACCCATCCAAACTATAAAAGGCCAAGGAGGACCACCCAACCACAAGCAGCAAAACTATAAAGAAAGGAACAAGGCCAGAGGTAAACAAAACCCTTCCAAATCCCAAAGAGTAGACAATCACTACAAAAGAGAAAATGGGGAGACAACAACCATCGAACAACTAACTCCAATTCACAAGGCAGATGGAACCAACTAGTAGAAACCTCTAAGCTAAACTAGGAAAGGAGATTAGGAGCCATCGAAAAAAATCCAAAACTAAGCCAAGCCATAAGAGGCCAACAATAGCCATAAAAAAATAACTACCCAAAATTGCTTGGTAGATGACAAAAATAAATAGCAGCAACCAGCAGAACTAACCATAACATCTGTAAATCTAATTCAAAAAAGGCCCCAACTAGCTAAAATTATAGGCAAACCCAACATTCATTGATAAAAGGGGTAGGCCAAATCTGACACATCCATAACCCAACAAGAGACACAAAGCATGAGCCACAAAATAAAAACCACCAGGCTCAAAGGATAGGAAAACCAGTTAAAAATAACACCACAATGACCCAAAAAAAAAGGTCAGGCAAGTATACAATGGGGTAAACAAGAAGGGGGTATAAGTATCGAAATAAACTTAGCAAAGACCACTTTCTAGTGAGGGGAGCACAAAAATAACAACAAAAAATAGATTGAATAAAACCACCATAGCAAAAGATCAACAAAAGAGCATAAGATTAAAATCTGAGGTATGGTAGTCCAGTGTTATCTAGATTAACCAGACCACATAGATGCTTAGGTAAGCTATAGTTATCAAATAAAGTGAGCTCATTTAATTCCCCTCCCAATTTATCTAGTAAATTAGCACAAGCATTACCTTCATGAAGAATGTGAGAAATTTTGTAGCTGACTTGAGAAAGAAGCTTTTTAGTGTGATTAAGAAGATAAAATAAGTAAACATTTCCCATTTTATTATTATTGAGCATATCAAGTAAAAGAAGAGCATCAAATTCAATCCAAATATTAAAGAGGCCTTTACTTAAACAAATATCAATAGCTTTGTTAACAGCCTTAAGTTCAGCATAAATAATAGAACAAGCTTTGAGGGGGTAGGCAAAAGCACAAATGGCAGTGCCTTTAGAATCCCTAAGAATTCCACCATAGCCATATTTATTTGGGGAAACAGAACCATCAGTATTGATCTTAATAGAATTTATGTTAGGATTAATCCAATGTATAATCCTAATACTCTTGTAGGAAGGATCATCATGCAATGTGATACCCATTTTTTTAGCCAAAAATTTATAACCTCTAAAGTGAAAATTGCTCATTAAATTTGCATTAAACATAGCATGAATTTTTTATTTTGTTCTAACAAGGATCCTTTTATGGTTCATAGGGATGACATGATATTTAACATCATTTCCATCCATCCAAATTTAACCAAATAAGGCTAATAGAAATTAAAAATTTGATATGACCTTTCATAATTTTAAGGAAACAAACTTCAAGAGAGAGCCATGAAAATAGTTAGTGTTAAATAAATCATCATACCATATCCAAAGTTTGGAGGTAATTGCACCATTAACAAAAAAATATGATTAACATTTTCAATATGAAAGCAACAATAGCAGTTAAAAGGTAAGTAAAACCCTTTAAGCTACAACAAGGAATCGACCGGGATGAAGTTATTAAAAATTCTCCAAGTTAAAATGGAATAAGAAATGGGAATGATATTATTCCAAAGTTTAATGAAACATTTGAGGTGTTCTATTTATTTCTAATTAAATCCCAAACCCCTTTAAGAATGAAATCATCATTATAAGAGAGCTTGAAAAGGATTTGATCCAATTTATTAGAAAAGATAATGATGTTTGCTTGACAAAAAAAATAAATAGAATTTAGTTCTCAAGTTTTTTCATTCCAATTGTATTAAGCCAAGTTGTAGGTTTAGTGTTGTAGGTTGAGGGTTTAGGATTTAGGGTTTAAGGTTTATTTTTTTAAATTAAATAAACTGGTAGGTTTATGTTTATTTAGTATATTAAGTTTATTTTTTATTTATTTAAAGTTTAACATTTAGGGTTTAGGGCTTAGGGTTTAGGTTTTAGGGTTTAGGGTTTAGGGTTTTGGGGTTAGGGTTTTAGGGTTTATGGTTTAGGGTTTACGGTTTAGGATTTTTAAGCTCTAGGGTTTAGGGTTTAGGATTTTTAAGGTTTAGAGTTTAGGGTTTAGGGGTTTAGGGTTTAGGGTTTAGGGTAGGGTTCAAGTTTTAGTTTAGGGTTTAGGTTTTTTGGTTTTTTTTAATAGAGAACAAATTTAGATTCAACATTTCTTCTTTTGATTTCATCAGCAACACCAAGTTTTCTAAGACAAGGAGAACATAGATAAAATGTGCACACATAGAGCAAATCAAAAACCCTAGATAACTATAAATGTCTCTACTGTAATGACATAATTCCATAATCAGTGGATCGAATTCTTCTTCTTATTTGTCCAGTTCCCATTAGAACCACCCTAGCATCTCGAGTAGCAGGATCCACCATCATATCCCTGATGTATCCTTCTGCCGCCACCATAGTTGTAACCTCCGTCGCTCCTCCCGCCTCCATAATCACCACTGCTCCTACCACCACCTCCATATCCATCAGCACCTCCAGATCCCCTACCACCATTGCGATAACTGTATCCTCTTCTCCAGCACTATATCAAGATTGAGCTTGGCTTACGATGATATTCCTGCCATCAAGATTCTACCCATTCTTAGGGTTTAGGTTCCTTATGTTTTAAGATTTAGTCCTATTTTTTAATTTATTTAGTTTCTTTAGGTTGAGGTTTAGGGTTTAGGGTTTTCGAGTTTACACTTTAAGGGTTTAGGCTTTTGGGTTTAGGGTTTTTAGGGTTTAAGGTTTAGGGTTTAGGGTTGTAGTTTTAGGGTTTATAGTATAGAATTTAGGGTTTAAAGTTTTTTTTAATTAAGTAAATTGGTAGATTCAGGTTTATTTATTTCATTTAGTTTATTTTTTATTTATTTTATTTTATTTTATTTAGGTTTATTTTTTATTTTTATTTAATTGAGTTTACTTATTTTAAGTTTATTTATTTTTAGTTTATGGTTTATATATTAGTTTAGTTTTTTAGGTTTAGGTTTAGGTTTTGGTTTATTTATTAGGTACATGTTATATTTATTTTAATTTAGGTTTAAGTTTATTTAATTTTTTTTTATTTGATTTTATTTAGGGTTTAGGTGGTAGTAAAATTTGTTGAAATAATCATGACATGAATCCTTTAAATCATTGTGTTAATTGGGCGTTTAGAAAGCTATTTTATGGCTTGAATACAATGAAAATGTGCTAGAGCATTTTATGTGTAGTGTTAAATAAGCAAGGGTTCCCACATTTTGGATGGATGCGCAAAGAAGTTAGTCCATGAAATTAGAATTAGGATCTTGAAATATAGGTACTCTTTAGGTAAATTAATGGAATTAATATTATGGTTCATAGAAAGATAAATATTTTATGTGTTCAAGAAACTAAATGGGTTGGGAGAAGGCAGTTGATAGTTTAGGTTTTAAACTTTATTATTAGTAAAAGTCGAACTAGAAATGGTGTAGGTGTGATTATAGATAAAAGTTTAAAGGATAATGTTATAAGTAGGGTATAAGGTTTAGAGTTAAGGGTTTAGGGTTGTATATTTGGGGTTCAAGGTTTAAGGTTTAGGGTTTAGGTTTAGGGTTTTTTAGAGTGTAGGGTATAAGGTATAGGGTTTAAGGTTTAGGGTTTAGGGTTTAGGATTTATGAATTGGGGTTTACGAATGTCGGTTAAGGGTTTAGGGTTTAGGGTTTAAGGTTTAGGGTTTTTTTTTAAATTAAGTAATCAATTGGATTAGGTTTATTTAGTTTATTTTTTATTTATTTTAGTTTAGTTTATTTTTTATTTTATTTATTTTTAGTTTATTTTTAGGTTTATGTTTAGGTTTATGCATATTTTTTAGTTTAGTTTTATTTTTATTTTATTTTTAGGTTTAAGTTTTATTTTATTTTTTTAAGTTTATGTTTTAGGTTTTTATTTTAGGTTTATTTTTATGTTTTATTTTTTAGCTTAAGTTTATGTTTATTTTTTGTTTAATTTATTTTATTTAGTTTAAGGTTTAGCTATTGTTTATTTTCAGTTTAGGTTTTGCTTTTATTTATTTTAGTTTAGGTTTATTATATTTTGTTTATTTTATGTTTAGGTTTTGATTATTTATTTATTTTTAGGTTTTATTTTTTGGTTTATTTATTAGATTTAGGTTTTTATTTAGTTTGTATTTTATTGTATTTTAGGTTTATTTTATTTTTATTTTACATTGAGTTTTTATTTTATTTAGGTTTTTCATTCTTAAGTTTATTTTATTTTATTTAATTTAGTTTAGGTTTTTACTTATTTTATTTTAGTTTATTTTTATTTTATTTTATTTTTAGGTTTAGGTTTAGGTTTTGCTTTTGGTTTTTATTTTATTTTATTTTATTTAGTTTTTAGTTTTTTATTTGTTTGATTAACAGGTTTTATTTAGTTTAGGTTTAGGTTCTTAGGTTTTTAGGTTTTTAGGTTTTTAGGTTTTTAGGTTTTTATGGTTTAGGGTTTAGGGTTTAGGGTCTTAGGGTTTATGGTTTTAGGATTTAGGGTTTAGGGTTTAGTGTTTAAGCTTTAGGGTTTTGGGATTTTAGGGTTCATAGTTTAGGGTTTTTTTAAAAAAAATAAAGTAAACCGGTAGGTTTAGGTTTATTTAGTTCCTTTAGTTTATTTTTATTTAGTTTAGTTTATTTATTTTAATTTATCTTGTTTATTTTAGTTTATTTTTTAGGTTTAGGTTTAGGTTTATGCTTATTTTTTTAATTTAGTTTTATTTTGATTTTAGTTTTTTAGGTTTAGGTTTTATCTTTTATTTTTTAGGTTTAGGTATAGGTGTTTATTTTATCTTTTTAGGTTTAAGTTTTAGGAGTTTATTTTAGGTTTATTTTACGCTTTATTTTTAAAATTAGCTTTAAGTTTATTTTTAGTTTATTTTATTTTATTTAGTTTAGGATTTTAGTTTAGTTTATTTTAGGTTTAGGTTTAGGTTTTATTTATTTTAGTTTAGGTTTATTTTATTTTTATTTTAAATCTAGTCTTTATTTTATTTAGGTTTTTATTTTTAATATTATTTTATTTTAAAGTTTTGTTTAGGTTTTTATTTATTTTATTTTAATTTAGTTTTTTTTCTTGATTTTATTTTATTTTTACATTTAGATTTAGGTTTAGGTTTAGGTTTAGGTTTAGCTTTCAATTTAGGTTTTTTACTTTATTATATTATTTATTTTATTTTGGTTTTAGTTTATTTATTTATTTTATTTTTAGGTTTTATTTAGTTTAAATTTAAGTTTTAGGTTTTTAGGGTTTAGGGTTTAGGGTTTAGTGTTTTAGGCCTTAGGGTTTAGGGTTTAGAGTTTAGGGTTTAGGTTTAGGGTTTAGGGTTTAGGGTTTAGGGTTTAGGGTTTTAAGCTTTAGGGTTTAGGGTTTAGGGTTTAGGGTTGTAGTTTTGGGTTCAAGGTTTAGGGTTTAGGGTTAGTTTTAGGATTTATGGTTAGTTTTTTTTTAAATCTTTATAATTTATATTTTTTAAATTAAGTAAACTCATAGGTTTCGATTTATTTAGTTTATTAGTTTATTCTTTATTTATTTTAGTATATTTTATTTCAGTTTATTTATTTTAGTTTAGGTTTTTTATTTTAATTTATTTTTTAGGTTGAGATTTAGGTTTAGGTTAATTTTTTAGTATAGTTTTATTTTTATTTTATTTTTCAGGTTTAGGTTTTGTTTTTTATTTTTAGGTTTAGGTGTAGGTTTTATTATTATTTTTTTTTAGGGTTAGGTTTTAGGTTGTTAGTTTAGGTTTATTTTTAGGTTTTATTTTTTAGTTTAGGTTTAAGGTTATTTTTAGTTTATTTTATTTTATTTAGGGTTTAAGTTTAGCTTTAGGATTAGTTTATTTTAATTTTAGGTTTAAGTTTTATTTATTTCACTTTAATTTATTTAAGTTTAGGTTTAGGTTTAAGTTTAAGTTTTATTTTTAGGTTTAATTTTTATGTTTAGGTTTTTATTTAGTTTTATTTTATTTTTATTTTAGGTTTAGTTTCTTTTATTTAGGTTTTTTATTTTTTAGTTTAGTTTAGGTTTTTATTTATTTTATTTTTGTTTAGTTTTTTAGTTTTAGTTTATTTTCTTTTTTTTTTTGGTTTAGGTTTTATTTTATTTTATTTATTTATTTTATTTTGGTGTAGGTATATTTATTTATTTTATTTTTAGGTTTTATTTAGTTTAGGTTTAGGTTTTTAGCTTTTTCGGCCTTGGGGTTTATGGTTAGTTGAGGGTTTAGGGTTAAGGGTTTCTAGTTTCGAGTTTAGGGTTTAGGGTTAGGGTTTAGTGTTTAAGGTTTAGGGGTTAGGGTTTAGGGTTTAGGATTTAAGGTTTAGGAATTAGGGTTTTAGGGTTTAGGGCTTAGGGCTTAAGGCTTAGGGCTTAGGGTTTAGGGTTTTTAGGGTTTAAGGTTTAGTGTTTAGGGTTTAGGACATAGGTCTAGGGTTCAAGTTTTAGTTTAGGGTTAAGGGTTTTTGTTTTTGTTTTTTTTAAAAGAGAACAAATTCATATTCAACATTTCTTCTTTCTGATTTCATCAACCAAGTAACACACCAAGTTTCCTAAGACGTAAGCGACAACATAGATAAAAATTGTGCACGCATAGAGCAAATCAAAAACCTTAAATAACTAGAATTATGTCTACTGTAAAGATAGGGTTCCATAAGCTGTAGATCGGATCGATCGTTATTTAGTTTCAGTTCCCCAGAACCAGACCTCGTAGCGAGATCCACCACCATACCCTCGATCTCTCCCTCAGCCACCACCATAGTTGTAACCTCCTACGGTTCTCCCTCCTCCATAACCACCACTATTCCGACCACCACCTCCATATCCACCAGCACCTATAGAGTTCCAACCACCATGGCGATAACTGCCACCTCTGCCATCGCCTCCACCACTAGATGTAGTCTTAGCCTGGTTGACGGTGGTGGTCTTGTCATCAAGGTTCTACCCATTCTTTGGGTTTCAGTTTATTTGGTTTTAGGGTTTAAATTTAATTTTTTTAATTTATTTAGTTAATTTTGGTTTAGGTTTAGGGTTTTGGGTCTAAAGTTAGGGTTTAGGGTTTAGGGTTTAGGGTTTATGGTTTAGAGTTTATGGTTTTAGGGTTTATTCTTTTAGGGTTTAGGGTTTAGGGTTTTAAGGTTTAGGGTTTTAGGGTTTAGGGTTTAGGTCTAGGGTTTAGGATTTAGGCTTTAGTGTTTAGGCTTTAGGGTTTATGGTTTAAGATTTGTTTAGGGTTTAAAGATTAGGCTTTATGGTTTAGTGGTTTTAAGTTTAGGGTTTTGGGTTTACAGTTAGTTTAAAGCTAGTTTAGGGTTTAGGGTTTAAGGTTATGGTTAGGATTTAGGGTTTAAGGTTTAGGGTTTAAGATTTAGGGTTTAACTTTTAGGGTTTATGGTTTAGGGTCTTTTAGGGTTTAGGGTTTAGGGTTTACTTTAGGGTTTAGGGTTTAAGGTTTTGGGTTTTATATTTTATGGGTTTTTTTTAAATTAACTAAACTTGTAGGTTCAGGTTTATTAAGTTTATTTAATTTATTTAGTTTATTTTGTTTACTTTTTTATTTATTTTAGTTTATTTTTTATTTTTATCTAATTTTGTTTATTTATTTTGGGTTTATTTATTTTAGTTTAAGTTTTTAATTTTTGTTAATTTTTTAGTTTTAGGTTTAGGTTTATGCCTATTTTTTAGTTTGGTTTTATTTTTATTTTATTTTTTAGGTTTAAGTTTTATTTTTAATTTTTTGGTTTAGGTTTAGGTTTATTTTATTTTATTTTTTTTAGGTTTAGGTTGGGTTTCTATTTTAAGGTTATTTTAAGGTTTTATTATTATGTTTTGTTTAGGTTTAGGTTTATTTTTAGTTTATTTTATTTTATTTAGTTTAGGGTTTAGGTTTAGTTTATTTTACGTTTAGGTTTTATTTATTTTAGGTTTAGGTTTTTTTTTAGTTTAGGGCTTATGTTTTATTTTTCATTTATTTTTAATTCTCATTTCTAGGTTTATTTATTAGGTTTAGGTTTTTATTTTACTTTACTTTTATTTTACTTTTCATTTTTATTTTATTTAGAATTTATTTTTTTGGTTTATTTTATTTTTAGTTTATATTTTTATTTTTTTTTATTTTAAATTTAGGGTTTAGGTTTTTAGTTTATGTTTTATTTATTTTATTTTTTAATTATCTGGTTTAGGTTTTATATTTATTTTTTTATGTTTTATTTTGTTTTAGTTTAGTTTTTAGGTTTTGTGGTTTGTTTAGGGTTTATGGCTTTTTGTGTTAAGGTTTAGGATTATAGTTTTAAGTTTAGGGTTTGGGGTTTAGTATTTTGGTTTTAGTTTAGGGTTTAGCTTTTTGTTGGGTTGTGTTTAGGTTTTTTCATTTTGTTTTAGGGTTTGGTTTGGGTCAAGGTTTTATTATTTTATTATTTTTATTTTCTTCAAATTAACCAAACCCTAAGTTTTAGGCTTCACTTAGTTTATTTTTTATTTATTTTAGTTTATTTTATTTTTTTATTTCTATTTAGGTTTTTTTTGTTTTATTAAGTTTAGTTTATTTATTTTAGTTTTGGTTTTTTATTTTAGTTTATTTTTTAAGTTTAGGTTTAGGTTTATTTTTTAGTTTTTTTTTATTTTCATTTTATTTTTTAGGTTTAGGTTTTATATTTTATTTTTAGGTTTAGGTTTAGGTTTTAGGTTCTTATTTTTAGTTTAATTTTAGGATTTATTTTTTAGTTTACGTTTAAGTTTATTTTTAGCTTATCTTATTTTATTTAAGGTTTAGGTTTAGGTTTAAGTTTAGGTTTAGTTTAGTTTATTTTAGGTTTAGGTTTTATTTATCTTAGTTTAGTTTATTTTTGTTTAAGTTTAGGTTTATTTTATTTTTATTTTAGGTTCATGTTCTTTTATAGTTTAGGGTTTAGGTTTTTTTTTATTTATTTTTTATTTTATTTTATTTTAAGTTTATCTTATTTTTATTTTAGGTTTAGTTTTAATTTTATTTATGTAAAAATTGTCGAATTAGCCATGACATGAATCCTTCAAAATATTATGTTAATGCTAGGGCATCCCCTAGAAGCGACGTGTTGTATGGCCTGAATATAGTGAAAAATGTGTAAGGGATGCTGCATCGACGTCCGGGTGCAGTGTTAAATACGTAATGGTTCCCACATTATGGATGGATGCGACAAAGAAGTTAGTCCATGAAACTATAATTAGGTTAGGAACTTGGAATATAGGTTCTCCTACAGGTAAACTAATGAAATTAATATATATTATGGTTCATTGGAAAATAAATATTTTATATGTTCAAGAAACTAAATGTGTTGGGAAGAAAGATAAGGAGATAGATAGTTTAGGGTTTAAACTTTGGTATTTAGGTAGAAGTCGAATTTGAAATGGCATAGGTGTGATTATAGATAAAAGTTGGTAGAATAATGTTATAAATATTAATAGATGCGAAGATAGAATTATAACTTTAAGAATTATTATTGATGCTAAGATTATCCATGTTATAAGAGTTTATGCTCTTCAAGTAGGTTTGGATGTAGGTTTAAATGAAAATTTTTTGAATGAATTAGAGGGATTAATACAAAAGATACCTCTTGAAGAAAAAGTATTTTTTGGAGGAGATTTAAATTGACATGTTGGTAGATTGACTGAAGATTTTAAAAGTATTCATGGTGGTTATGGATTTGGAGTGCCTAATGAAGAAGGTAGGTATATATTAGATTTCACTTTAGACAATGATTTTGTAGTTGCTAATACTTTATTTAAGAAAAGAGATGAGCATATTATTACTTATAAAAATTGATCTAGTAAAACATAGACTGAATATTTTCTGATAAGAAAAATAGATCATTTAGATTGTAAAGATTGTAAGGTCATTCCAAGTGAAAGTTTAAATACCCAACATCGATTATTAGTCTTATATTTTAACTTGAAAGATAAAAAATAAATCAAATTATTGTCCTAGGATTAGATGGGGGCACTTAAAGAACACTAATAAAAATTTTTTAAAGAACAAGCTACAAGAGCTTAGAATTTCGGATGTTCATAAGGAAGCTAATGTCATGTGGGAAAAAATAGCAAGTGACATTAAGCAAGTTGTTAGAAATGTGCTTGGAGAATCAAAAGAAAAACTTCTTTTAATAAAAATAGTTGGTGGTGGAGTCAAAATGTGCAAGAAATAATAAATTAGTAAGAAGTGTTGTTATAAAACTTGGTTTAGATGTAAAAACTCAGTGAATTGGGAATAATATAAAGTTGCACATAGAGATTCTAAGAAAGAAATATATGATGCAAAAAATTTAGCTTTTAGTGATTTATATAATAGATTAGATACCAAAGAACGTGAAAGATGTATGTATAATTTACCTAACCAAAGAGGTAGGAGAAGTAAAGATCTAGCTCAATTGAGGTCTATTAAGGATGAAAATCATAAAGCTTATAGAAAAGGATATTGAAAATAGGTGGATGATGTATTTTGATAAACTTTTCAATGAAGGATTTGAAAATATGATTGATTTTTGCAACCTTAATACTTTAAACAAAGATAGAGAAATTTGTTTTTTCATCATATTAGTAAATCTAAAGTTTGAGAAGCTTTTAAAGGAAATGAAATGTGAAAAAATAGTAGGACTTGATGAAATTCCAATAGAACTGTGGAAATTTTTAGAAGATCGAGGAATTGCTTGGCTTACAAATCTTTTTAATTTTATTTTAAAGACTAAAAAGATGCCAGATGAGTGGAGAAAGAGTTTGTTGATTCCTATATTTAAGAATAGAGGTGATGCACAATAGTGTGCAAATTATAGAGGAATTAAGTTAATGTGTCACACATTAAAATTATGGGAGAGAGAGTAATTGAGCATAGGTTATGATGTGATACAAAAGTTTCTCACAATCAGTATGGTTTCATGCCAGATAGATCTACTATGGATGCTATACATTTGTTAAGAGGTTTAATGGAGAAGTATAGAGAAAGTAAAGAGGATTTACATATGATATTTATTGATTTAGGGAAAACTTATGATAAAGTTTGAAGAGATGTTCTTTAGAGTTCTAGAAAATAAAGGAGTTAATATTGGTTATATTCAAGACATTAAGGATATGCATACTAGAGTTCTTACTTGTGTCCAAACATGAGGAGGATTGACAAAATATTTTCCTATTTGGTTGGATTACATCAAGGATCTACTTTAAGCTCTTATCTTTTTTTTCTTTAGTTATGGATGTTCTTACAAGGCATTTATAGGAAGATGTACCTTAGTGTATGGTTTTTGCTAATGACATTCTTCTTATTGATAAGACTAGAGAAGGAGTCCAAGAGAAACTTAAACTATAGAGGTCAACCTTAGAGTCTAAAGATTTTTTTATAAGTAGATCTAAAACTGAATATATGTAGTGTAATTTTAGTTGTAGAAGTTATAGTGGTAGTGTTGTGACATTAAGTGAACAAGTCACTAAAAAGAGTGAGTGATTCAAATATTTAGGCTCTATTATTTAAAATGATGGTGAAAAAGATGGAGATGTTATTAGTGGAATTCAAGTTGGATGGTTGAAGTGGAGGAATGCATCTGGTCTATTGTGTGATAGAAAAGTACTGCCTAAACTTAAGGGAAAATTTTATAAGATGATGGTAAGTCCTGCAATGATTTATGCTGCAGAATGTTGGCCAATAAAAGAGATGCATGAGACTAAGTTAAGTGTTGCAGAGATGAGGATGCTTAGGTGGATGAGTGGATTTACTCTTTGAGATAAAATGCAAAATCAATAAGTTCAAGAAAAGTAGAGTAGCTCTAGTGGTAGATAAGATTAGAGAGTGTCACCTTAGATGGTTTGGCCACATAAAGCGTTGGTCATCCGATGACCTAGTTAGGAGAGCAGAAGCATTAGATTTTTTTTATGTTAGGAAAGGTAGAGGTAGACCTAATAAAGACATGCTTAAGATGTATAAAAATTGACTTTAGTATACTTGAATTAAATGAGAATTTGAGACATAATATGACATAATGGAGATGATCTCCACGGCTATAAAAATTGACTTTAGTTTTATTTTAGGTTTAGTTGTAGGTTTTAGTTTTTTTATTTTTTATTTTATTTAGGTTTAGGTTTATTTATTTATTTTATTTTTAGTGTTTATTTAATTTAGGTTTAGGTTTTTAGGTGTTTAGGGTTTAGGGTTTAGGGTTTTATATTTTAAGGTTTAGAGTTAGGGTTTAGGGTTTAAGGTTTAGGGTTTAGTGTTTAGTGTTAAGCTTTATGGTTTAAGGTTTTTAAGGTCTAGTGTTTAGGTTTTAGGGTTAAGGGTTTTAGGTTTTCAGGGTTTAAGGTTTAGGGTTTAAGATTTAGGGTTAGGGTTAAGGTTTAGGGTTTAGGGTTTAAGGTTAGTTTTAGGGTTTGGGTTTAGTTGTTTAGGATTTAGGTTTAGGGTTTAGGGTTTAGGGTTTTTTTAAAATAAAGTAAACTAATAGGTTTAGGTTTATTTAGTTTATTTAATTTATTTTTTTATTTACTTTAGTTTATTTCTTTTAGGTTTATTTTTTATTGTTATTTAGTTTAGTTTATTTATTTTAGGTTTATTTATTTTAGTTTAAGTTTTTTATTTTAGTATATTTTTTGGTTTAGGTTAATGTTAATGTTTATTTTTTTAGTTTAGTTTCATTTTTATTTTATTTTATAGGTTTAGGTTTTATTTTTTATTTTTAAGATTAGGTTTCAATTTTA
This sequence comes from Cymbidium sinense, assembly GCA_021442155.1. Classification (NCBI taxonomy): domain Eukaryota; kingdom Viridiplantae; phylum Streptophyta; class Magnoliopsida; order Asparagales; family Orchidaceae; genus Cymbidium; species Cymbidium sinense. The sequence continues at coordinate 6,863,013 of CM038214.1, read as the reverse complement.
GGTTTTCATTTTAGTTTTATTTTTAGGTTTTATTTTTTAGTTTAGGTTTAGGTTTATTTTTAGTTTTTTTTATTTTGTTTATAGTTTCAATTTAGTTTATTTTAGGTTTAGGTTTAGGTTATATTTCTTTTAGTTTAGCTTATTTTAGTTTAGGTTTAATTTTATTTTATTTTATTTATTTGAGGAGTAGGTTATTTTTTTAAGTTTAGGGTTTAGGTTTTTTTCTTAGGTTATTATTTTATTTTATTTTAGGTTTAAGTTTTATTATTTTACTTTAGGTTTATTTTATTTTTTATTTTATGTTTAGTTATTATTTCTTTAGGATTTTAGTTTTAGGTTTATTTTAATTTTTTTTAGTTTAGTTTAGCTTTTTTATTTATTTTATTTTGTTTAGTTTAAATTCTTTATTATATTTTATTTTAGTTTAGGTTTAGGTTTAGGTTTATGTTTAAATTTTAGTTTAGGTTTTATTTTTATTTTATTTTTTTAATTTTATTTAGGTTTAAGTTTTTTTTATTTATTTTATATTTATGTTTTATTTAGTTTGGGTTTAGGCTTTTATGTTTTTAAGCTTTAGGGTTTAGGGTTTAGGGTTTGGTGTTTAAGGTTTAGGGTTAAAGATTTAGGGTTTTAGGGTTTATCGTTTAGGGTTTAGGCTTTGGGTTTATGGTTTTTAGGGTTTAGGTTTTAGGGTTTAGGGTCAGCTTAGGGTTTAAGGTTAGTTTAAGGTTTAGGGTTTAGAGTTTAGTCTTTAGGTATAGGTTGGTTAGGTTTAGGTTTAGCTTAGGGTTTAGGTTTAGGGTTTAGGGTTTATAGTTTAGGTTTAGTGTTTAGGGTTAGGGTATTTAGGATTTAGGTTTAAGATATTTGGGTTTAGGGTTTATGTTTAGTTTAGGGTTTAGGATTATTTTAGTTTAGTTGTTTATTTATTTAGGTTTAGGTTTAGTTTAAGTTTATTTTAATTTAGTTTAGTTTATTTATAAGTTTATTATTTAGGTTTAGGTTTAGGTTTAAGTTTAGGTTTATTTTTAGTTTAGTTAGTTTAGTTTAGTTTAGTTTAGGATTATTTTATTTATTTATTTAGTTTAGTTTTAGATTTATTTAGTTTATTTTGTTTAATTTAATTTAATTTTATTTATTTAGTTTAGTTTTTAGTTTATTTAGGTTTATGTTTATTTATTTATTTATTTAGTTTAGGTTTAGGTTTATTTATTTATTTAGTTTAGGTTTAGTTAGTTTATTAGGTTTAGGTTTTATTTAGTTTTTTTATTTAATTTAGTTTTATTTAGTTTATGTTTATTTTATTTAGGTTTAGGTTAATTTATTTTAGTTTAGGTTTATTTAATTTTTTACTTAGTTTTAGTTTAGGTTTATTTTTTTTATGTTTTAGGTTTAGGTTTAGGTTTAGGTTTTAGGTTTTATTTTGGTTTTATTAGGTTTATTTTTTCTTTAGTTTAGGTTTATTTATTTAGTTTAGTTTAGTTTATGTTTTTTGGTTTAGGTTTAGTTTATTTTATTTATTTAGGTTTAGGTTTTTAATTTAGGTTTTAGGTTTATTAGGTTTATTTTATTTTACTTTAGTTTAGTTTTATTTAGTTTATTTATTTAGTTTATTTTTAGTTTAGATTTATTTATTTAGTTTACTTTTTATTTATTTAGTTTATTTTTAGGTTTAGTTTATTTAGTTTAGTTTATTTTATTTTAGTTTAGGTTTAAACTTATTTAGGTTTATTATGTTTAGTTTATTTTAGTTTTTTTTTAGTTTAGATTTAGGTTTAAGTTTAGGCTTAGGTTTACATTTAGTTTAGTTTAGTTTAGTTTATATTTAGGTTTAGGTTTTTACTTAGTTTAGTTTATTTTATTTATTTTATTTATTTAATTATTTTTTATTTTTATTTTATTTTTTTTAGTTTAGGTTTATATATTTTATTTATTTATCATTTAAATTTTGGTTTAGGTTTAGTTTTAATTTATTTAGTTTAGTTTAGGTTTAGGTTTAGGTTTAGGGTTTAGGGTTTATGGTTTAGCGTTTAAGGATAAGGTTTTTATTATTTTTATTATTATTTTCTATTTAGGGTTTTGGGTTTTTTTAGGGTTTATAGTTTAGGGTTTAGGGTTTATGGTTAGTTTTAGGGTTTAGGTTTTATTTAAGGTTTATTTTTTTTAAAAAAAAAAAATTAAGTACCAGAGGTTTAAGTTTATTTAGTTAATTTAGTTTTTTTTTTTATTTTTTTTGGTTTATTTTATTTTATTTATTTTTTAGGTTTATTTTTTAATTTTTATTTAGTTTAGTTTAATTATTTTAGGTTTACTTATTTTAGTTTTGGTTTTATTTTAGTTTAATTTTAAGTTTAGGTTTAGGTTTATTTATTTTTTTTAGTTTAGTTTTATTTTATTTTATTTTTTTAGGTTTATGTTTTATTTTATTTTTTAGGTTTAGGTTTATTTATTTTATTTGTTTAGGTTTAGGTTTAGGGTTTTTATTTTAGGTTTATTTTTAGCTCTTATTTTTTAGTTTAGGTTTTATTTTATTTTTATTTTATTTTAATTTATTTATTTGGGGTTTAGGTTTAGTATATTTTAGGTTTAGGCTTAGGTTTTATTTATTTTAGTTTAGTTTTTCTTTTAGTTTAGGTTTTGGTTTATTTTAATTTTTTATTTTAGGTTTAAGTTTTTATTTAGTTCTTATTTTATTTTATTTTTAGGTTTATTTTATTTTTATTTTATGTTTAGTTTTTTATTTTATTTAGGTTTTTTATTTTTAGGATTATTTTATTTTGTAATTTAGTTTAGGGTTTTATTTTTTTTTATTTTGCTTTTTTTATTATTTATTTTACTTTATTTTTAGGTTTAGGTTTAGGTTTTTATTTATTTATATTATTATTTTTAATTTATGTTTATATTTTTTTATTTATTTTATTTTTCAGTTTTATTTAGTTTAGGTTTAGGTTTTTAGGTTTTTAGGGTTTAGGGTTTAGGGTTTAGGGTTTGGGGTTTAACGTTTCGGGCTTAGGGTTTAGGGTTTAGGGTTTAGGTTTTAGGGTTGTAGGTTTTAGGGTTTAGGGCTTAGGGTTTAGGGTTTAGGGTTTTAGGCTTCAGGGTTTAGGTTTAGGGTTTAGGGTTTAAGGTTTTAGGGGTATTGGTTTAGGGTTTAAGTTGTAGGTTCAGGGTTTAGGGCTTATGGTTTAGGGTTAGTTTTAGGGTTTAGGGCTAAGATTTTTTTTATTTTTATTTTGTTTTATTTATTTATTTTTTGTTTTAACTTAAGTAAGCTAGTAGGTTTAATTTTATTTGTGTATTTGTTTATTATTTTAGTGTATTTTTTATTAGGTTTATTTTTATTTTGATTTAGTATAGTTTATTTATTTTAGGTTTACTTATTTTTATTTATGTTTTTAATTTGAGTTTAGTTTTCATGTTTCACTTTAAGTTTAGGTTTATTTTTAGTTTAGTTTATTTTATTTTATTTTTTTTAGGTTTTAGTTTTATTTTGTATTTTAGGTTTAGGTTTAGGTTTTATTTTATTTTTTTGGGTTTAGATTTAGGTTTAGGTTTAGGTTTTGTTTATTTTATATTTAGGTAGAGGTTTTATTTATTTTAATTTAAGTTGAGGTTTATTTTATTTTCATTTTAGGTTTAATTTTTTTAATAGTTTGGGGTTTTTATTTTTTATTTTTTAGATTTTTTAGGTTTAGGTTTTTTATTTTATTTTATTTTAGGTTTATTTTTGTTTTTATTTTATGTTTAGCTTTAATTATATTTAAGTTTTTTATTCTAAGTTTATTTTATTTTTTTATTGAAGTTTAGGTTTTTATATATTTCATTTTTTTATTTTTACTTTTTAATTATATTTTATTTTTATGTTTAGTTTTAAGTTTTATTTTAGGTTTTATTTTATTTTTTATGATTTTATTTAGGTTTATGTTTTTAGGTTTCATTTAGTTTTTAGATTTTTTTATTTTAGGGTTTAGGTTTAGGTTTAGGGTTGGTTTAGGGTTTAGGGCTTAGGTTTAGGTTTAGGGTTTTGGTTTAGGGTTTCTAGTTTAAGGTTTAGGGTTTAGGTTTTAGGATTTAGGGTTTAGGGTTTTTAGGGTTTAGTGTTAGTTTAGAGTTTAGGTTTTAGGGTTTTAGGGTTTAGGGTTTAGGGTTTAGGGTTAGTGTTAGTGTTTCAGGATTATGGTTTAGGGTTTAGGGTTAGTTTAGGGTTTATGGTTTAGGGTTTTATAGGGTTTAGGGTTTAGGGTTTAGTTTTATAGGTTTAGAGTTTTAGGTTTATGGTTTAGAGTTTAGGGTTTAGGATTTGGAGTTTTCGGTTAAGTTTTTTTTTTAGTGAAGTAAACTCATAGGTTTATGTTTATTTAGTTTATTTAATTTATGTTTTTTATTTTAATTTATTTGATTTTTTTATTTTTATTTAGGTTTATTCTTTATTTATATTTAGTTTAGTTTATTTATTTTAGGATTATTTAATTTTATTTAGGTTTTTTTTGTTTATTTTTAGGTTTATGTGTAGGTTTATGCTTATTTTTTAGTTTAGTTTTATATTTATTTTATTTTTTTACTTTAGTTTTATATTTATTTTATTTTTAGGTTTTGGTTTTATTTTTTTACATTTAGTTTAGTTTAGATTTTGATTTTATTTTTTTTAGGTTTAGGTTTTAAGTTTTAGGGTTTATTTTTTAGGTTTATTTTTTTAGTTTAGGTTTAGGTTTATTTTATTTTATTTTATTTTATCTAGTTTTGGTTTAGATTTTATTTATTTTAACAGTTTATTTTAGTTTATGTTTAGGTTTATTTTATTTTTTTTATTTTAGGTTTAGTTTTTTAAAAAAATATAGGGTTTAGGTTTAATTTTTTAACTTATTTTAATTCTTATTTTAGACTTATTTTATGTTTAGGTTTTATTTTATTTTATTTTAAGTGTTTTATGTTTGGGTTTTATTTTTTATTTAAGTTTTTTTATTTTTAGACTTTTTTTAGTTTAGTTTACATTTATTTATTTTATTTTAGTTTAGGCTTTATTTGTTATTCTATTTTTAAGTTTAGGTTTAGGTTTTATTTTTTTTAATTTTTTTTATATTTTTTAGGATTTATTAAGTTTAGGTTTAGGTTTTTATGTTTTTAAGGTTTATGGTTTAGGGTTTAGGGTTTAGGGTTTGTGGTTAGGGTTTTATGATTTATGGTATAGGGTTTAGGGGTTAGGATTGTAGGTTTACGGTTTAGTGTTTAGGTTTAGTTTGAGAGTTACGTGTTTAGGGTTTAGAGTTTAGCATTTATGTTTAGATGTAGGGTTGTTGGTTTTAGGGTTTAGGTTTAGGGTTTTAGTTTTATGGTTTTAGGGTTTCTTAGGGTTTAGGGTTTAGGTTTTAGGGTTTATGCTAGAAGACTACCAAGAGTTATGTACATAATAGATTATTATAGTTTAAATCATTGATGCTAGATAAGTACTCAACAATAATAAATAACATAGGAGATAGGATCTCTTTGCCTTTGGCCATGGAAAGATGGAAAGAAGCCCAAGGCATCCCATTAAGCAAATAGAAAAAGGATTATTAATACAATTTTAATAAGAAAGATAAATCTTTAATACCCAAAAATTTAGAATATGGTTTAGGAAATCCCGAGATATTGTTAGCTTTGGTAATATAATTTGAGAATATTGTGACTTTAGTCTTAGCATCTAGATCATAAATTAATTTGTGAGAAAGCAAAATATTATCAAAATAGATCTACCTAACAAAACTAATTTGGTTTAGAGAGATAATCCTGAAGTAAAGGATTGAGTTTGGTTAGAATTTTGGAAATCGCTTATTAGGTGCGATTAATAGGTCTAAAATCACTAGATAATAGGATTATCTTTCTTAGGTATGAATAATAAAGTGCTAGAAAAATATCTAGGAAAAGGATTACCATTAAAAAATCAATAATAGCCTCAACCAAATCATTTTTTAATAATAGACCGATTTTGAAAAATTTTGGTAGTGAAATCAGGACTAATAGAATCTGTGCAAGCTATTAAGAACTTTAAAATTTCCTCTTCATTAGGTACAACAATAAGCAAATCATTATCATTATAGGTTATAATAGAAGGAATCAAGTGATTTAGAAATAACTTCATAAGAGCAATTTTACTCATATTTATAAAGTAATTAATGGTTGAATCCTTAATAACATTATTCTCCATAATCCATTCTCTTGTCATCATTAAGGTTAGAATATTTTAAAGCTATCTTTTTATTAACTAAAGCATGGAAATATCTAGTATTTTTTCACCATCCACAATATGTTTGCTAGTAGGTTTTTGGTTCCAATAAGTCTCTTCCATATTTTGAAAATTAACATGTTTATCTTTTTCCTCAATCAAGTCCTTAATCTTAGTAGATCGGACATAAGAGACTTCAAGATGACAAAGCAATTTTTCCATTTCTTTGATATTAGCAAAAGGTTTTAAAATAATGCTTGTTCCACCAAACCAGATTTTGTTTAAGTCTTTTAAGCTTATCCCAATCATCCCCATAATTGAATTGTCGATGTAAGGGAGCTTTCCAATTGTTAGCACAACATTGAAGAAATCAATATGCACATGTTTCAAATCTAAAATGAGAGAAATTTTTTTAATCTTTTAGAGTTATCTTTAATAGAAACCAAAGAGGAGCATGATCCAATAAGGTTCTACTTAAATGATCAACAAAAAATAGGCCATTAGTAATCCGGTGAGTATTAAAATAATCCGTCCAACCTTTGCCAAATTCTAGAGTTTTGAAAAGTAAAATTTGAACCCTTAAAGCCAATATCAATCAAATTGCAATCAAGGATCATATTGAAAATTCTTCCATGGAATGAATATTAGGGAGCAACCACCACTTTGTTTAGAAGAGAATAAAATTGTATTGAAATCCCCACCAACAAACCAACATTTATTAACACTAGCAAAATTCATCAAATTTTCCCAAAGAAGATTTCTACCAGATCTATTACAAGATGCATAACAAAAGAGCCCAAATAAAAATAATGACCATAAGATATTTGAGCATTGACAACTTGTTGAATATCATTAAGAATAGAAACCTCCACAAAATTATTCCAAATACACCAAATTTTATTACTAACATTAAAGAAAAATTTATTGAAACCGATCGTTCTAGCAACATGGTTAATTTTGTTTTCATGAATAAAATGCTCCAAAATAATAAGTAAAGAAATATTATTAATACAACAAAGGTTTCTAATAATCTTACAAATATAGAGGGTATCGATCCCTCTAACATTCCAGATAAGAAAATTAAACATAAGGAAATAAATAAAGGGTTAAGAAAAGGTTAATTAGGAGAAGAGACAGAGGTCATAGTAGATCTAGTGTTTTTGGACAATTTGGGAGGGAAGTTTTTAACCATTTTTTTTCTTTTTAGCATGATACATTTGGAAACCATTTCCTTTTCCCATAGAATCATCATCCGAGAAGGATTTAGCAACATTAGTCACATATTTAGGAGAATTCTCCTACATAGAAGTGAGTTCTCCTTCTTCCAAGCCATTAGAATTTATTAAAGGAAAATGAGCATTAGGTATGGCAAGCGAGGGAGCTGAAATAGATTTATTAAGAAGGCAAGTGTTAACATCCAACCCTTCTTCTTCAATACGCAGATTAGTAGACAATAAAAAATCTTTTTGAGAATTTAAATTATTCTAAACTAAAGTAAAGTCAGGTTTTTAAAACTGAATATCATGAAAAACTAATGCCATAATCTCCATTAAATTCAAATGATGCATAACATTGATATCCCATTAATATTTTCAATTAAAGCTTCATTTTTGTCAATCAAAATTGGTAAGGATGTGGGATTGACTCAGAGGAAAAAAATCATCATTCAAAGTTTAGAGAAATTATTATTTTCCACATTAGAAACCCTCATTTGCATAGAAGAAATATGAGGTAAAACAACTTTATTAGGAACATTCAATGAATCCTTTTTTTCTGAATTAACTTTTGATATTTAATAGTGGTTAGGTTACGAACAATAGTTTCCTTAACAGAAAAGTTTTTTTAGGTGAGCATGTAGAATGAAACATTCATAATTATCTTGCCCATGGATTATATAGTGAGAACAAAAGATAATGAAATTTTCAAAATCAACTTTTTTGCATATAACCATAATTTTTAGATCCCAATCAGATTTCTTTGGGGTGTTTCTTGGTAATGTCCAATTTAGTAAGGATTCTAGGCATAGAAGGTCAAGATTTTTTAGTTGTTGCCTGATTAATTTGTAATGGCTAACCAAATAAAGCATCAACAGCAAAAAGGAACTGATGATTAATGAAATAAATTTGCATATTGGGGAGAGAAATCCAAACCAGAATGAATGGGGATTCTTCCCTAATATCAAATAGTGGAGTCCATTTCAGCAACCTCATTTGACAATTGAAAACCAAATAAGAATGATGAGCAAAAAAATGCGAGTAATTTAAATCATTCGTTAAGTGATTCAAAATGTGGTGGGGATCAATTAAAATCATGTAGAAACTTGAAAGTTTTAGACTATGAAAGAAAGATTGAGTCTTTATGGTAAGAATGAAAGAAAGTTAAGGACGTAGTCAACGTGAGTTGATGTCTCATGCTTACTAGGAATTTAGGTTTAGGTTTAGGTATATTAGGTTTTAGGGTTTAGGATTATTTTTTAGTTTACTTTAGGTAAGGGTTTAGGTTTAGGTTTTAGGGTTTATGCTTAGGGTTTAGGGTTTGGGGTTATTTGGGTTTAGGGTTTAAGGTTTAGGGACTAATTTATGGTTTAGGTTTTGGTTTAGGGTATAGGGTTATAGGTTTAGTGCTATAGGTTTAAGGTTTAAAGTTTAAGGTTAGTTTTAGGGTTTAGAATATAGGGTTTAGGTATAAGTTTAAGTTTTAGGGTTTTTCATTTTTTTTAATAGAGAATAAATTCAAATTCAATATTTCTTCTTTTCAATTTAATCAATGCACACAGTTTTGTAAGACACAAGCGATAACATAGATCAAGAATGAGCACGCATTGAGCAAATAAAAAAACTTAGATAACTAAAATCATCTCTACTATAAAGACACAATTCCATAAGCAGCATATCAGATCGGCTGTTCTTCAATTTCTCTAGTTCCCATCAGAACTACCTAGGCCTCTAGAGTAATTGGATCCACCATCATATCCCTGATCTCTCCATCCACCACCATTGTAACCTCTGTCACTCTTCCTTTACCTTTACGCTCCAACCACCACCTCCATGTCCACCACACCTCTAGATCTCCCACCACTCTAATGTCGTTACCTCCAACTTCGCCTCCACCGATCTAAACAGTTTAGTTGATGTTTTTCTATCGTCAAGGTTCTGTCAATTCCTAGTGTTTAGGTTAAGGTTTATTAGGTTTTAGGGTTTAAATTTATTTTTTAATTTATTTAGTTGCTCTAGGTTTAGGTTTAGGGTTTAGGGTTTAAGGTTTAGGATTTTAGGGTTTTGCTTTTAGGGTTTAAGGTTTTGGGTTAGGGTTTAGGGTTTAGGGTTTCTGGTATAGGGTTTCAGGTTCAAGATTTAGGGTTGTAAGTTTAGTGTTGTAGGTCTAAGGTTTAGGATTTAGGGTTAGTTTTAGGGTTTAGGGTTTAGGAATTATGGTTTACGATATTTTTTAATAAATTAAGTAAACTAGTTGGTTTAGGTTTATTTAGTTTACTTTAGATTTTAGGGTTTAGGGTTTAGGAATATGCTGGGGTTTAGAGTTTTGGGTTTAGGATTTAGCAGGTTTGGTTTAGAGTTTTTGGTAGGTTTAGTGTTGTAGGTTTAAGGTTTAAGGTTTAGGGTTAATTTTAGGGTTTAGGGTTTAGGGTTTGGATTTTTTTTATTTTTTATTTTTTATTTTATTTTATTTTTTAGAGTTTAGGGTTTAAGGTTGTGGGTTTGGGGTTTAGGGATTAAGAGTTAAGTCTTTAGGGTTTAGGCTTATAGATTTAGGGTTTCGAGTTAGTTTTAGGGTTTAGGGTTAAGGTTTAGTGTTAGGGTTTTATTTATTTATTTATTTATTTTTATTTTTAAGGTTTAAGGTTTTAGGTTTTAGTTTAGTTTATTTTTAAATTATGTAAACTGGTATATTTAGGTTTTTTTAAAAATTTATTTAGTTTATTTTTAATTTATTTTACTTTATTTTATATTTTATTTTTATTTAGTATTATTTTTTAGTTTATTTTAGTTTCTTTTATTTCTTTTAGGTTTATTTATTTTAGTTTAGGTTTAGGTTTATGTTCATTCTTTTGTTTAGTTTTATTTTTATTTTTTATTTTTGTTTTAGATTTTATTTTTTTATTTTTAGGTTTAGGTTTAGGTTTTAATTTTATTTTTTAGGTTTAGATTTTAGGTTTTTATTTTATGTTTATTTTTAGATTTTATTTTTAGTTTAGGTTTAGATTTATTTTTAATTAATTTTATTTTATTTAGTTTAGGGTTTAGGTTTAGTTTATTTTAGGTTTAGGTTTAGGTTTTATATATTTTAGTTTATTATAATTTAGTTTAGGTTTAGGTTTTTTTTCAGTTTAAGATTTAGGTTTTATTTATTATTTATTTTTAGCTTTATTTTTTTAGGTTTAGATTTTTAATTAGTTTTTATTTTATTTTATTTTATTTTAGTTTGGATTTTTTTTTCATTTAACTTTTATTTTATTTAGGTTTTCTATTTTTTGTTTAGTTTATTTTTTAATTTAGTTTATGTTTTAGTTTATTCTATTTTAGTTTAGTTTTTATTTCTTATTTTAATATATTTTTTAGGTTTAGGTTTTAGTTTAGGTTTTATTTTATTTTATTATTTTATTATTTAGTTTTATGTTTTTTTTATTTATTTTTAGGTTTTATTTAGTTTAGGTTTTTTTAGGGTTTAGGTTTAGGGTTGTAGGTTTTAGGGTTGTAGGTTTAGGGTTTTTAGGGTTAGGTTTTTATTTTTTTTTATTTTATTTTTTTATTTTATTTTAGGGTTTAGGGTTTATCATTTAGGTTTTAGGTTTAGGGTTGTTAGTTTGAGTTTAGGGTTTTGGATATTTTTTTTAATAGAGAACAAATTCAGATTCAACATTTCTTCTTTTTGATTTCATCAACCATGTAACACACCAAGTTTTCTAAGACACAAACGATGACATAGATAAACAATTAGCACGCATAGAGCAAATCAAAAACCCTAGATATCTAAAACTGTCTTTACTATAAAGACATAGTTCCATGTGCAATAGATCGGATTAGTGTTCATCAGTTTCTGCAGTTCCCATCAGAACCACCCGGCCTCTCAAGTTACGGGATCCATCATCATATCCTCGATCTCTCCCTTTACCACCACCAGTAACCTCCGTCGCTCCTCCCACATCCATAACCACCAACAACCTCCTCATATCCGATCCCTCACCACCATTTTTTTAGCCTCCCTTTGTCTAGGCGAGCTTATGGTGATGTTCACGAAGGTTACGCACATTCTTAGGGTTTAGGTTCAGGTTTAGGTTTATTAGGTTTTAGGGTTTAGGTTTTTTTTTAAACTTATTTAGTTACTTAGGTTTAGGTATAAGGTTTGGAGTTTAGGGTTTAGGGTTTAGGATTTAGAGTTTAGGGTTTAGGGTTTAAGGTTTAGGGTTTAGGGTTTAAGGTTTTAGGGTTTATAATTTTAAGGTTTAGCTTTAGGGTTTAGCATTTAGGGTTTAGGATTTTTAGGGTTTAGAGTTTAGGGTTTAGGGTTAGTTTAAGGTTTAGGGTTAATTTTTTTTTAATTTTTTAAATTTCTTTAATTTTTTATTTTTTTAGATTAAGTAAAATTGTAGGTTTAGGTTTATTTAGTTTATTTTTTATTTTTATTTAAGTTTATTTTTATTTTTATTTTGTTTAGTTTATTTAATTTCCATTTATTTATCTCAGTTTAGGTTTATTATTTTAGTTTATATTTTTAGTTCTAGGTTTAGGTTTATGTTTTAGTTTAGTTTTATTTTTATTTTATTTTTTAGGTTTAGATTTGGTTTATTTTATTTTTATCTTTAGGTTTAGGTGTTTATGTTCTTTTTTAAGTTTTTATTTTAGGTTTTTATTTTGGGATTATTTTTAGTTTTTTTTTGTTTAGGTTTAGGTTTGGGTTTATGTTTATGTTTTAGTTTAGGTTTTTATTTTATTATTTTTTTTGTTTTACTTAGTTTAGGTTTCAGTTTTAGGTTTTTAGAGTTTAGGGTTTAGGGTTTAGAGTTTAGGGTTTAGGTTTTAGGGTTTAGGGGTTTAGGGTTTAGGGTTTTTTTTATTCTTTTTTTAATTTTTAGGGTTTAGGGTTTAGGATTTAGGTTTTAGGTTTAGGTTTCAGGTTTTAGTTTAAGGTTTAGGGTTTTTGGTTTTTTTAATAGAGAACAAATTCAGATTCAACATATCTTCTTTTCGATTTCATTAACCAAGTAACACACCAAGTTTTGTAATACACAAGCGATGATAGATAAAAAATGAGCACACATAGAGAAAATCAAAAAAGATAATTAGAACCATCTCTTTGTAAAGACACAATTCCATATGCGTAGGTGGATTGGCCATTCTTTAGTTTCTCTAATTCCCATCAAAATCATTGTGGCCTCTCGGTAGGGATCAACATTATATATCTCTCCTCACCACCACTATGGATGTATCCTCCGTTTACCTCCCTCAGTATCCACCGATTCTCGACCACCACCTCCATATCCACCACCTCCGGATCCCCACCACCCGTGATGCCACCTCCACCATCGCCTCCACAGTCAGATCTAGACTGAGCCTGGTTTAAGTTTTAGGGTTTAGGGTTTATACTTTTAGGGTTTAGGTTTAGGTTTATTAAATTTTAGGGTTTAGGTTTTTTTAATTTATTTAGTTAATTTAGGTTTAGTTTTAGGGTTTGGTGTTTAGGATTTAAGGTTTAGGGTTTAGGGTTAGAGTGGGTTTTAGGGTTTATACTTTTAGGGTTTAGGTTTAGGGTTTTTTAGGGGGTAGGATTTTGGGTTGTAGGTTTAGGGTTTAGTGTTTATGGTTTAGGGTTAGTTTTAGGGTTTAGGGTTAGAGTTAGGGTTTTTTTTAATATTTTTAAATTAAGTAAATTTATAGGTTTAGGTTTATTTAGTTTATTTTTATTTATTTTAGTTCATTTTATTTTTTTTTATTTTATTTAGATTATTTTTATTTTTATTTAGTAGTTTATTTATTTTAGGTTTATTTACTTTAGTTTAGATTTTTTATTTTAGTTTATTTTTTAGGATTAGATTTAGCTTTAGGTTTACTTTTTAGATTAGTTTTTTTATTTGTTTTATTTTTTAGGTTTAGGCTTTATTTTTTATTTTTAGGTTTAGGTTTAGGTTTTTATTTTATGTTTTTAGGTTTAGGTTTATTTTTATTTTATTTTATTTTATTTAGTTTATGTTTAAGTTTAGGCTTAGTTTTTTTTAGGTTTAGGTTTAGGTTTTATTTATTTTAGTTTAGATTTAGGTTTAAGTTTTTTTTGTTTAGGGTTTCGATTATTTTTTGGTTTAATTTTTAGGTTTAGGTTTTTATTTAGTTTTAATTTTATTTTATTTTAAGTTTATTTTATTTTTATTTTAGGTTTAGTTTTTATTTTATTTAGGTTTTTTATTTTTTAGTTTAGTTTAGGTTTTAATTTAATTTATTTTAGTTTAGTTTTTATTTTTTATTTTATTTTCTATTTTGGTTTAGGTTTAAGTTTACATTTAGGTTTAGGCTTTAGTTTATGTTTTTTTTATTATATTTTGGTTTAAGTTTTTTACTTATTATTTTATTTTATGTTTTATTTAGTTTAGGTTTAGGTTTTTAGGTTTTTAGGTTTTATGGTTTATGGTTTAGTATTTAGGGTTTATGGTTTAGGGTATAGGGTTTGGGGTATAGGGTTTAGGGTTTAGGGCTTATGGGTTAGGGTTTTGGGTTTAGGGTTTAGGGTTTTAGGGTTTAAGTTTTAGGTTTATGGTTTAGGGTTTAGGGTTTAGGATTTAGGATATAGGGTTATAGGTTTAGGATTTAGGGTTTATGATTTAGGGTTTAAGGTTAAGGTTTTATTTAGTTTTTTACTTTTTTATTTTTTTAAAATTTTAAACTAGATTTAGGTTTATTTTGTTTATTTTTGTTTATAGTTTATTTTATTTATTTTTATTATTTTGGTTTATTTTTTATTTGCTTTTTTTTATAGATTTTATTTTATTTTATTTTAGGTTTATTTTATTTTTTATTTTAGGTTTAGTTTTATTTTATTTTGGTTTTAATTTTTAGTTTAGTTTAGGATTTTATTTATTTTATTTTTGCTTTGTTTTTATTTTGTATTTTAGTTTCTTTTTAGGTTTAGGTTTAGGTTTAGGTTTTAGTTTATGTTTTTATTTTATTTTATTTTTAGATTTTATTTAGTTTAGGTCTAGGTTTTTAGCTTTTTAGGGTTTATGGTTTAGGGTTAGTTTAGGTTTTAGGGAATTAGGTAAATTTTTATTGCCATAAAGATAAAGTACAATGTCCTTAGAGGGGGTAAATCTCTAAGCTAATGCTTAAAGTGCTACAATAAATCCTAAAGAGATAAACCCCTTAAGTATTACAATAATGAAGGAAAGAAAGCAAAAGAAAAACCAAAAAATCAATAACAGAAAATCAATGTGAGCACCAACAAACTTCATTTGGTCCTTCTGATACTAGCAAGATCCACCTACATGACTCTCCCTACTTATAAAAGAAATCTATAACATATTTTTGAAAGGATGAGTATAATTAAGCTAGCATAAAAAGTAAGAGAAAATAGAAGGAGTAAAGTAAAGAAAGGCTCAAGCTCAGTTCTAATCATCTCAAGGAGCAACACTAGATGTATCTTAAAGGAAGGGTTACTATTACATATAAAGCTACCAACCAAAAGAAGAAAAAGTGGGAAACATCAAGGCCATCAAAACTAGCATACCTCATGTAGCCCATCATCCAAAGTCCTTCATCTAATTAGGCTGCAAAATCCTCCAAATAACAAACATAACAGCTAACCACCAAGCCACCAGAACAACCAAGCCCAATAAGGAAGATAATTAACCAACCATCGGGGATAGTAGTAGTGAGTGGGAGAACCACCAAAGCCACCACCAAAAGGAATAACAAAATCCAAAAGAAAACATCATGGGTAGGTAACATAAATCAGAGATAAATAAGAAAAAATAGAAAAATACAAGTGCTCATATCCTCCACTAATAAAGGAGAAAAATGAGCAAGTAAAAACACCGACCTAACTAGAAAAGGGATGGGTAGCAAGGCAATCACTCAAATAGAAAAATGGGGGGTTAGCTGTAGCCAAGAGAGATAAAATAAACCAGGAGGAAACCAAAATATAGGTCACTAAAAGAACACTAGAAGGTTCCTAGAACATTCACCAAAGGAGCAGGAAAAATTGGCCAAAATAACTGCCCCTCCAACCAACCATAACATATCCTCCTAGCCAACCACCATAGTAGTGGAAAACCCAAGTTAGTGGGACCAACAACAGTCATCAAACCAAAATCATGCAAGATAGCTATGGAAAGGGTAGAAGTAGACAGCAGTTGCCAAACCCAACCAAGGAAGAAGAAAATCCAATCCAAGTAGAAAAGCTAGCCAAAGATGAAAACAAAGCCTAGTAAGATAGACTACAAACCAAGCAGCGACAATAAAGGCACCTAGGCCAACTAACGACCACAAAACAATCTTCAACTAGCCAATCAATAAAATATCCAAACCCAAAAATTGCAACCAAAGAGGAAGGCCAATATAAGAGAAGGTTAAAACCATAAAAAAAAACAAAATAAAATCAACAAAAATGACCACCAAGCCCTAGTCAACAAAATAGAGAAAATAATAGCCAACCAATAACCTCCATGATGCCAAAATCAAGCTAGAGATAAACCACCAACAACCCCGGATCAATCACCAGCAAAAAATGAAGAAAATAGCCAAAATAATGAGCAATCCAAATAACCCAACTAGCCAAAACGCCAACCCAATATAACAAAGCCACCACCATCACCATAGCCCATAAAAGTAAAACCCATATAGAAAGAAAAACTATAGCAACAATAGCCAAAAGAGGATATAAAAATGCAAGGAAAATTGTGTTAACCACCCATAGATAGATGCCACCAAGATAAGAAAAACATAACAACCTAGGTACAATAACCACCGTAGCAAAATCAGCTAATCCAAAAGTAAAGATCAAAAACATAACCCGACTTAGGCCAATAAGAGAAAATAAGTTGATAACCAACAGAGGGTTTAACAAAAGCAAAAAAAAGCAAAGGCTCATCAAAACCAACACAAAAAAACCAAGCTAAGAAATTATAATCTGAGATAAGGCAATCCAATTATTTAGATTAACCAACCTCTTAATAGTCTAGGCAATGTTTGGTTGTCAAGTAAAATGAACTCAGTTAGGTTGGCACCTAAATTAGCCGAAATCGACAAGCATTACCTTAGGATGTGGGAAATTTTAAAACAAATTTGAAAAAAGAGTATTTTTTGTATGATTAAGGAGATAAAATAATTTAGCATTCCCATTTCTATTAGAATTAAGCATGTAAAGAAGTAAGAGAGCATCAACTTCAAACCAGATGTTGAGAAAACCTCTTGTCAAACAATTTTCAATAGCTTTATTAACAACCATAAGCTCAATAAAAATAACATAATAGGCTTTGAGATGATAGGAAAAAGCACAAATGATAGCACCTTTAGAATCCCTAAGGATACCACCACAGCCATATCTATTAGAAGCTACAAAACCATTAGTATTCACTTTAATCAAGTTGTCTTTAGGTTTGATCTAATGGATAATCCTCGCAGCTTTATAAGGGTCCAAGTTAGGCAGAATGATACTCAATTTTTTAGCCACAAATTTATAGCCTCTAAATTGAATGTTACTAATAAGATTGGCATTAAACAAAGCATGAATTTTATCTTCAGTCCTAGCTAAGATCCTTTTATGGTTCATAGAAGTCCCATAATATTTAGCATCATTTCTATCCATCTAGAAAAATCAGAGAAGGGTAATAGCAATTAAAACTTTAATATGACCTTTCACAATTTTTTTGAAACAAACTTCAAGAAGTTGATATAAAGAAAGAGAACCATGAAAATAATTGGTATTAAATAAATCATCATACCAAAGCCATAATTTAGAAGCAATAACACCATTGACAAAAACATGATTTACATTTTCAATATGAATGCAACAATAACATTTTGATGGTCAATAACCCTTTTGTCTAGAGCATAGAGTCCTTAGGAATAATGTTATTAAAAGTCCTCTAAGCTAAAATAAAATAAGAAATGAGAATGATATTGTTCCAAAGTTTAATAAAGACATTGGAGCGGTTCTACTTAACTCTAATAAAATTTCAAACCTCTTTAAGAAAAAAATTACAATTATAAGAAAAAAGAATTTGATCAGGTTAGTTAGAAGAAATGGGGATATTTCTTAAATTGTCAAAAAGAGAAATAGGGATATAATTCTCAAGTTTACTTTCATTCCAATTATTATTAAGCCAAAAAGAGTTAACTTTGGTAATAGTAGTAGAGTGGGTAGATAAAAGGGTGTCAATGGAGCCATTGCTAGTCCAGTTGTCTTGCCAAGAGAAAGAAGTACCCGAATGAATACCGCAAGATATTAAGGATTCGGCAACCCATTTAATGAAACAAAGTCTTTTCCAAACTAGAGAGTCACCAACTTTATAAGCACAGATAAGAGGGTGTTTACCTTAGCAATATTTTTCCATTATAAAATTAACCCAAAGGCTATCATCTTTTCTAAAATTCCACCAGAGCTTATGAGAGAAAGCGATGATAGCATCACGAATAAGTTTGCAACCTTGAGCACCTTCACCCAAAGGACCACAACATTTATGCCAAGATGTCCAATGTATTCTTTTGGTAGAGTTATTGGAGCCCCAAAAAAATTTATTAAATAAGATCAATTGAGAGTAACATTAGTGGGGATAATAGTTTGAATCAAATAGAGAGGCATTGAATTGAGAGTGCTTTTAAGAAATGTGAGCCCACCAAAGGAAAGTAAATGGAATTCCTAAATAGAAATTTAATTTAAAATTGTTTAAATTAACTCGTAAGAGATGGGATCATTATGGGCCTTTAAAGAGAGGAGCACCCAAGTACTTTAGAGGTAAGTGTTGATGCTTAAAATTAGTGATATGCAGGATTTGATTGATTTTATTATTGGAGATATGAGAGGATGAAATAAAATAGCTTTTGTTATCATTGTTCTAAAGGCCACTTTCTCTACTAAATTTATTTAGAAATTACTGAGATGCTTGATGTGATGAATAGACGCATTGCAAAAAATAATAAATCATCTACAAAGCTTAAATGGAAAACAGGAAGACCACCAAGAGTTCTGTAGTATATACTATGATTATTAAATAATAAATTATTGATGCTCCTAGATAAGTTCTCAACAATGATAATAAATAAAGTAGGAGATAAAGGATCCCCTTGACTTAAGCCATAGGAAGAGGGAAATAAACCCAAGGCTTCCCCATTGAGCATTATCGAAAACCAAGCATTATTAATACAATTTTTAATTAAAAAAATAAATTTATCAGCCAAATAAATTCAGAATATGGAAAAGAAAGTCCCAAGAAATGTTATCAAAGGCTTTATTAATATCTAATTTGAAAAGAATGTTGCCACCTCTAGTCTTGGAATCAATATCATGAATTAATTCTTGGGTTAGTAAAATATTATCAAAAATAGATCTACCTCTAACAAAAACTAGTTTGGTTGAGAGAGATAATTTTATTAAGTAAAGGACTAAGCCTTTTGGTTAGAGTTTTGGAAATCAACTTATTGAAGAAAGTGCAAATAAGAATAAGTATAAAATCATTTCAATAGTTCAGATTATCTCTCTTAGGTATGAGAATGATGTAAGTACCATAAAAATATCTAGGAAGAGGATTACCATTAAAAAATCAACCACAACCTCAATCAAATCATTTTTATTATTGAACCAACATTTTTGAAAAAATTGAGTAGTGAAACCCTCCAAACCAGCAACAACATCTATATTCATGCTATTAAGGACTTGCAACATTTTCATCTTCATTAGGCACAATGGTTAGCAAATCATTATCATCATTAGTAATAATAGAAGGAATCAAATGCAATTTAGAAATAGCTTCATTAGAGAAACTCTTACTAAGCATATTTCTAAAGTAATTGATAACTGATTCCTTAATATGATTATTCTTCATAATCCAAACACCATTGTCATCATTAATTTTTTGAATATTATGAAGCTCTCTTTTTATTAACAAATGCATGAAAATACCTAGTATTCCTATCACCATCTGCAATATGCTTACTAGCAGCTTTTTGGCACAAGTAAGTCTCTTCCATATTTTGGAAGTTAACAAGTTTGTCTTTCACCTCGGTAGTCCTTAATCTTAGAAGGATCGGACATAATAGAGATTTCAAGATCACAAACAAATTTTTCCATATCTTTAATATTAGAAAGGTTATTAAAATAATGCTTGTTCCCACCAGAACTTTGTTGTTTAAGTCTTTTAAGTTTAAACCAAAGTCTATTCATCCCCATAATCAAATTATCAAGATGTAAAGGAGCTTTCCAATTATTAGCCACAACATCAAAAGAATCAATATCTTTGAATCACATGTTAAAATCTAAAAGGAGTGGATTTATGTAATCTATTAGAATTATCTTTAATAGAAACCAGAAGAGGAGAATGATCAGACAAGGTTCTACTTAAATGATCAATAGAAGTAATAGGCCATTGAGTAATCTAATGAGTATTAAAAAGAATCTGATCCAACCTTTGCCAAATTATATAGTTTTGCCAAGTATAATTAGAACCCTTAAAGCCAATATCAATCAAATTACAATCAAGGATCATATTGGAAAAATCTTCCATGGAATGAATATTGGGAGAGCAGCCACAACTTCATTCAGAAGAGAATAAAATAGTGATGAAATCACCACCCATGAACAAGTGTTTGTTGACCGAGTAGCAAAATTCCTCAAATTATTCGAAAGAAGATTTCTACCAGATCTATAGTAGGATGCATAAACAAAAGAGCCCAAAACACAATAGTCACATAAGAGATTTGAGCACTGACAACTTGTTGAAAGTCATCAATAATAGAAACCTCAACGAAATTATTCCAAAACACAAAATCTTATTACTAACATTATAGAAAATTTTATTGAAGCCGGTCATTCTAGCAACATGGTTAATTTTTTTGCATGAATAAGAGACTCCAGAATAATAAGTAAATAAATATTATGAATGCGACAAAGATTTCTAATATGATTATGAATAGACAGGGTATCGATCCCTCTAACATTCCAAATAAGAAAATTAAACATAAGTAAAATAAAAAGGAGTTAAGCAAAGGTTAATTAAGAGAAGAGTGAGAGGTCGCAATAGATCTAGTGTTTTTAGACAATTTAGGAGAGTAGTTTTTAACACTTTTTTCTTTTTAGCATGATAAGTTTGAAAACCATTTTCTTTTCCCCTAGAGTCATCATCCAAGTGAGATTTAGTAACCTTGGTCATAAATTTAGGAGAATTCTCTGAGTGTTTGGAGGGGAGTTCACCCTCTCCCAAATCGATATTAAGTTGAAAAGTAGGATTAACATGAATATCAAGATTAGAAATGAGAGACGATGATTATTCATTTAAAACAAGCGATTAAATCGGATAAGAAATATTTTCAGCATGCTCAACATCATTTAAATCTTCATTAAAAGCTTTGTTTTCATCGATCAAAGCTAGCATAGATGCAAGAATAGAATCAAAGGAAATAGAATCCTCTTCCAATAACATTGAAAATTTATTATTCTCCACATTAGAAATTTTTAAATTCAATGAAGGAAAAAGAGGTAAATCATCCTTCCCATTTTGAAAATCAATCAAATCTATATAAATAGTAGGAGCCAAAACTTGTTCAATAGGACTAACCCCGATATCCAAGGAATCAACCTCAATAATAGCCTTCTTACCATTCTTAAGATCTGAGGCCAATTTCTAAACATAAGTAGGGATCGGCTTATGGGTAGGAACAACATTCTCTTTAAGAAAATTTCATTTTTTTAGGTGGGGATAGAGAATTAAACATTACGAATTGTGATGACCGTGAATTTTATAGTGGGAACAAAAAATTGGAAGGTTCTCCAATTCAACCTTCTGTGAGTACCCATATTTTTCAGAGCCAATCTAAACTTCCTTAGAGTACTTTTTAGTTATGCCTAATTCTAGGAGGATCGAAGCGACAGAAGGGTGAGATCGCTCAACGGTCGCTTAGTCGAGCTGCAATGAAGGAGCAAATAAAGCCCCAACAACAAAAAGCACATGATGGGTAACAAAATGAATGCACATTTTAGGAAGAGATAACCACACAGGCACAATAGGAGATTCTTCCTTAATGTCAAAGAGGGATGACCACTTCAACAAATGCATTTGACAATTAAAGACGTAATAAGAATGACATGAAAAAACACATGAATAATCTAGATCATTAGAAAGTTGAATCAGGATATGTCGAGGGATAATAAGACCAATCGAGAAAGCACCTGTAAGCTTGAGATTATGAAAAAAGAGTGAATCTTATCCAAATTTGGATGATGCAAAGCAAATTTATCGACAAGAAAAATTCAAATGGTTTTGCTAGCTTTTAAACATCCACATCAAATTACATTATGGTCAACAAATCTCTAAAAGAAATCAAAATGAGATTAACTGAATCAGAGGGAGAGGAGTCTTACAGAGCTTCCTTAAAAGATTTTGTAGAAGAAGTAGCATTAGGCCAAGCAAAGTGTCGAATGCCTAGAAGCATCCATAATTTGAGATGGAGCCTAAGGAATATAACATAACCATGATCAATGATGAAGCATCATGCAAACATCCATGTCATTCAAGCCTTTGAATTTCGTTAAAAATAAGGCAAAAAACCAAATAAATCCCAGTCGGGATCGCCCAAGAGGATTCAAAATCTCCAGAGAACGAGAGAGCGGTCGAGGGGGAAAGGGGTTTGGGTTTAGGGTTTTAGGGTTTAGGGTTGAGGGGTAGTTTAGGGTTTAGGGTTCAGGGTTTAAGGTTTTTTAGGATTTAAGGTTTTGGGTTAAGGGTTTAGGGTTTAATGTATTTTGTTTAGGGTTTAGGGTTTAGTGTTTTAGGGTTTAGGTTTAGGGTTATAGGATTTAGGGTTGTAGGTTTAGGGTTTAGAGTTTCAGTTTTAGAGTTAGTTTTAGGGTTTAAGATTTAGGGTAAGGGTTTATTTTTTAAAATTAAGTAAACTCGTAGGTTTAGGTTTATTTAGTTTACTTTTTATATATTTTAGTTTATTTTATTTTTTATTTAGATTTAGTTTGATTTTTATTTTTATTTAGTTTAATTTATTTATTTTAGGTTTATTTATTTTAGTTTAGGTTTTTTATTTTAGTTTATTTTTAAGGTTTAGGTTTAGGTTTAAGTTTATTTTTTAGTTTAGTTTTAATTTTATTATATTTTTTAGGTTTAGGTTTTATTTTTTTTAGGTTTAGGGTTTATGGTTTCTCTATTTTTAATACTAGGTTTAGGGTTTATGGTTATGGGTTTAGGGTTTAAGGTTTAGGGTCAGCATTTCATGGTTTTAGGTTTAGGGTTTAGGGTTGTAGGATTAGGGTTAGGATTCTTTTAAAATTTTTTTAGTTTTTTTAACTTTTTTAATTTTTTCAATTTTTTAATTTTTTGTATTAAGTAAACTAGTAGGTTTGGGTTTATTTAGTTTATTTAGTTAATTTTTTATTTATTTATTTTATTTTTATTTTTTTATGTTTATTTTTATTTAGTTTAGTTTATTTATTTTATGTTTATTTATTTTAGTTTAGTTTTATTTTTATTTTATTTTTTAGGTTTAGGTTTTATTTTTTATTTTTAGGTTTAAGTTTAGGTTTTTATTTTATTTTTGTAGGTTTAGGATTTTGCTTTTTTATTTTAGGTTTATTTTTAGGTTTTATTTTCTTACTTTAGGTTTAGGTTTGTTTTGAGTTTATTTTAATTTATTTAGGATTTAGGTTTAGGTTTTATTTATTTTAGTTTAGTTTATTTGAGTTTATTATGTTTTTATTTTTGGTTTAGGTTTTTTTCTAGCGTAGGGTTTAGTTTTTTTTAATTTATTTTATGTTTTATTTTAAGGTTTATTTTTTCGATTTAGGTTTTTATTTATTTTTATTTAATTTTATTTTAGCTTTATTTCTTTTAGGTTTAGTTTTTATTTTATGTAGGTTTTTTATTTTTTTAGTTTAGTTTAAGTTTTTATTTCTTTTATTTTATATTTTATTTTCTTTTTAGGTTAAGGTTTAGGTTTAGGTTTAAGTTCTAGTTTAGGTTTTTATTTTATTTTATTTTCTTTATTTTATTTTCATTTAAGTTTATTTATTTATTTTATTTTTAGGTTTTATTTACTTTAGATTTAGGTTTTTAGCTTTTTAAGGTTTAAGGTTTAGGGTTTAGGGTTTAGGGTTAGTATAGGATTTAGGGTTTTTTATTTTATTTTATTATTATTTTTAAGGTTTAGGGTTTAGGGTTTAGGGTTTAGGTTTTAGGGTGTGGGATTTAGGGTTTAGGGTTTTACTGTTTAAGGTTTAGGGTTTAGGGTTCAATTTAGGGTTTAGGGTTTTGGGTTTAGGGTTTAGGGTTTAAGGTTTAAGTTTAAGGGCTAGGGTTCATGTTTTAGTTTAGGGTTTAGGGTTTTGGTTTTTTTTTAATATAGAACAAATTCATGCAACATCTCTTCTTTTCGATTTCATCAACCAAGTAACACACGATGTTTTCTAAAACATAAGCGACAACATAGATAAAAAATGAGCTCACATAGAGCAAATCAAAACCTAGATAACTAGAACTGTCTCTACTATAAAGACAGTTCCATAAGCAGCAATTTGGATCGGCCATTCTTCAGTTTCTCCAGTTCCCATCCGAACCACCCCGGCCTCTCAAGTAGCATGATCCACCATCATATCCTCAATCTCTCCCTTTTCCACCACCACAGCTATAACCTCCGTCGCTCCTCTCGCCTCCATAACCACCACTACTCCGACCATCACCTTCACATCCACCAGCACCTCTAGATCTGCCACCACCACTACGATAACCACCTCATCCGCCTTCGCTTTCACCGCCAGATATAGATTGAGTCTAGTTGATGGCGATGTTCTTGCCATCAAGGTTCTGCCCATTCTTAGGGTTTAGGTTTTTTTTAAGGGAAATTAGGGGAATTTTATTGCCATAAAGAAAAAGTACAAAGTCCTTAGAGGGGGTAAATATCTAAACAAATGCTCAAAGAGCCATAATAAGTCCTAAAGAGATAAACCCCCTAACTATTACAATAATATAAGGAAAAAACAAAGCAAAAGCAAAAAATCACAAATAATAGATCCATGTGCATGCTACACATCCACTAGGTCCTTTTGATAGCAAGATCCACCTGCAAGATTCTCCCAACCTATAAAAGGAATCTACAACATACTAATGAAAGGATGAGTACAATTAAGCAAGCATAAAGAGTATGAGCAAAGAAATGGAGCAAAGTGAAGAAAAGGCTCAGGCTCAGTTACAATCATCTTAAGGAGCAACAATATATGTAAGCATCCAAACTTCTGAAGAAGGGTTACAATTACATATAATGTTACTAGCCAAAAGAAGATTGGCGGGGAAACAAAAAGGCCATCATTTCCAGCATACCTCTTACAGCCCATCGTCCCAAGTCCATGATCTTGCAAGGCTGCAACCTCCTCCGAGCAGCAGACATAATAGCCAACCACAAAGCCACCAAAACAAATAAGCCCAATAAGGCAAAATATCAACCAACCATCAGGGACAATAGCAATACATTAGGAACACCACCAAAGCCACAACCAAAGAGGAATAAGAACATCAAAGGGAGCAAGCATCATGACCTTAACAACACAAACTAGAGAAAACTAAGACCAAAAAGAAAAAACACAAGAAAATAGGAAAGGTAGCAAGGCTATCACCCAAACCTAAAAAAGGGAAGCAACAGCAACCAAGAGAGGAGAACCATAGTAGGAGCAGGCCAACCAGCATGTCACCAATAGAGCAAGAAAGAAAGGCCAAAATAACCACCCATCCATCCAACCCAACTCAAAATAACCAACCTAGCCGACCAACATAGCCTCCCGACCAACCTCCACAGTGAAAAATTAAAATCAGTGAAAAGACCAACATCATCCATCATGCCAAAACCACCCAAGATAACCAAGAAAAGTGTAGAAGCAAATAGTAGCATCCACCAAACCCAACCAAAGCAGTATAAATTCTAATCCAGGTGAGGTGAAAAGCTAGCCGAAAACTAAATGATGCAAAGACCAGTAAGACAAATTAAAATCCATCCATGAGGAGCAGCAACAATACAACAGGAACACCACCAAAGCCAATAGCAAAAAGGAGGATAAATATTAATGAGTGCAAGCATCATAACCATAGCCAAGTTAGGCACCAATACACCAAACCAAGTCACCAGATCTCAAAGAAAAACAACAACCAGTAAACAGCCATCAACCAGCCAACCCAAAATAATAATAAAACCAAAAGCAGCTACAACCAAGAGAGGAAGACAATTACAGGAAGAGGCTGAAACTACAAACAAAAGAAATGAACTCAAACTAGCAAAACTAATCACCAAAATCAAATCTACAAAAAAAAAAAGAAATAACAGTCAACAAATAACCTCCACCTTGCCAAATCTAATCCAAAATTAGACCACCAACATCCCCTCTGATCTGCCACCAACAGAAGTGAATAACCACCAACAGATAACCAACCACTGCACCTAGCTAGCCAACAATGCCACCATTCCAACCACCATAATAGTAGAAAATCAACCAGCCTAGAGATATGGCAAACCCCATATAGAAAATAGCAAGCAAATCCACCACCCAAATGAAGGTTACCAAAAACTACCAAGTAATAATAATCACCTAGCCAGGCAAACAGTACCCACCAAGCTGAAGAAACAACAATAACCCAAGCAAAAAAAATAAGAACCACCCGGTAGAAACCACCACGCCAACCCAAAATCAAGAGCTCAAAAACAAAACCCAGCATAGGCCCAAGAGTGAAAATACGTAAATGGACACAACCTAAAGAGTGTTTAACAAAGGGGAACCAAAAGCAATGGCTCATCAAAAACAAACTAAAAAAACCAATCCAAGAAAATTATAATATGAGATAAGGTAATCTAGTGTTATCCAAATTAACCAAACACCTTAAAAGTTTAGGCAAATTTTGATTGTCAAATAAAGTGAAATCAGATAAGTTGGCACTTAAAGTAGCCAAGAAATCAGCATAAGCATTACCTTCACAAAGGATGTAGGAAATTTTATAAAAAACATGAGTAAGAAGATTTTTAGTATGATTGAGAAGATAAAATAAATAAACAAATATTATTCTATTAGAGTTTAGCATGTCAAGAAGCAAGAGTGCATCAACTTCAATCTAGCTGTTGAAGAAACCTTTATTCAAACAAATTTCAATAGCTTTATTGACAGCCATAAGCTCAGCATAGATAACAAAATGGGCTTTGAGAGGATAGGCAAAAGCATAGATGATAGTACCTTTAGAATCCCTAGGAATACCACCATAGTCATATTTATTGGAAGCAACAGAACCATCAACATTCACTTTCATCAAATTTTCTTTGGGTTTCATCCAATGGATAATCCTAGATGTTTTATAAGAGCCAACATCAAGCAGAATGATACCCAAGTTTTAGCCATAAATTTATAGCCTCTAAAATGAATGTTAATAATAAGATTGGCATTAAACAAAGCATGAATTTTTTTGTTTGGTGCTAGCCAAGATCCTTTTATGGATTATAGGAATACCATGATATTTAGCATCATTTTTGTCCATCCAGATAAACCAGATAAGGGTAATATAGAACTTTGATATGACCTTTCATAATTTTTTGCAAATAGACTTCAAGAAGGCATATATGGAAAGAGAGCCATGAAAGTAGTTGGTATTAAATAAATCATCATACCATAACCATAATTTAGAAGTAATAGCACCATTGACAAAACATGATTAACATTTTCAATATGAAAGCAATAATAGCACTTTGAAGGAAAATAATACCCTTTAATCTAGAGCAAGAGTCCATAGGAATAAAGTTATTCGAAATCCTCCAAGCTAAAACCGAATAAGGAATGGGAATGATATTGCTCCAAAGTTTAATGAAAACATTAGATGAGTTTTTCTTAGCTCTAATAAAATTCCAAACCTCTTTATAAACAAAATCACCATTGTAAGAAAGCTTAAAGACAATTTGGTCAGGTTTGTTAGAGAAAATAGGGATAATTTTAAAGTTATCTAAAAGAGAAATAAGAATATAATTCTCAAGTTTGTTTTCATTCCAAGTGTTATTATGCCAGAAAAAGTTAACTTTGATAGTTGTAGTAGAGTGGGTAGATAAAAGGGAGTCAATAGAGACATTACCAATCCAATTGTCTTGCCAAAAGAAAGAAGAGCTCGAATGAATACCCCAAGATATTAAGGGTTCAAAACCCTATTTAATGGAGCAAAGCCTTTTCCAAACGGGAGAGCCACCAACTTTATAAGCATTGATAAGAGGGTGTTTACATTGGCAATATTTTTTCATCATAAAATTAGCACAAAGGTTATCATTCTTTCTAAAATTCCACTAGACCTTATGAGAGAAGGTAGTAATAGCTTCACAAATCAGTTTGCAACTGAGACCACCTTCACCCAAGGGATCACAACATTTATGCTAGGAAGTCTGATGCATTATTTTAGTATAGTTACTGGATCCCCAAAAAAATTTATTAAGCAAGTGATCAATTCTGATAAGAGTAGCATTAGTGGGGATAATAGTTTGAATCAAATAAAGAGGCATAGAATTGAGAGTGCTTTTAAGAATAGTGAGCCTACCACCAAAGGAAAGTAAATAAAATCTCTAAATAGAATTTTTTTGTAATTTTTTTGAATTAACTCATCAAAAAGATGGGATCATTTTAGACCTTTAAAAAGAGGAGCACCCAAGTACTTAAGAGGAAGGTGTCGATGTTTAAAGTTAGTGATATGCATGATTTGATTAATTTTACTATTAGAGATGCTTGAAGAATTAATAAAATAGCTTTTGTTATCATTGATAGATCGATCGCTTTCTCTACCAAATTGATTTTAAAAAAAATTTGAGATTCTTGATATGATGAATAGCAGCATTACAAAAAATAATTAAATCATCTACAAAGCTTAAATGAGAAATAGGAAGACCACCAAGAATTCTATAATACATACTAGAATTGTTTAAGAATAGATCAGTGATACTCTTAGATAAGTACTCAACAATACTAATAAATAATGTAAGAGATAGAGGATCCCCTTATCTTAAGCCATGGGAAGAAGGAAAGAAGCACAAGGCCTCCCCATTAAGAAAAATAGAAAACTAGGAATTATTACTATAATTTTTAATAAGAAAGATAAATTTATCAGAAAACCCAAATAAATTTAGAGTATGGATAAGGAGATCCCAAGAGATATTATCAAAAGCTTTGGTAATATCTAATTTGAATAGAATGTTGCAGCCTCTAATCCTAGTGTCTAAATCATGAATTAATTAGTGAGCAAGTACTACCTCTAACAAAATTAGTTTGGTTTAGAGAGATAATTCTATGAAGCAAAGAGCTTTGGTTAGAATTTTGGAAATCAGCTTATTGAAGAAGGTGCAAAGCCTAATAGCTCTAGAATCACTCAAATAGTCCTTATTATCTTTCATAAGTATGAGAATAATAGAAGTGCTAGAAAAATATCTAGGAATAGGATTACCATTAAAAAAATCAACCACAGCCTCTACCAAATCATTTTTAATAATTAACCAGCATTTTTCAAAAAATTGGGTAGTGAAACCCTCCGAACTAGCAACAAAATCTATGTTCATGCTATTAAGAACTATAAAAATTTCCTCTGCATTAAGTACAATAGTAAGCAAATCATTGTCATTATTATTTATAATAGAAGGAATCAAGTGCAATTTAGAGATAGCTTCATTAGAGCAACTCTTATTAAGCATGTTTCTAAAGTAATTAATGGCTGAATCTTTAATATCATTATTCTCCATAATCCATTGTCCATTGTCATCTTCAATTTTTTGAATATTATTTAAAGCTCTCTTTTTATTAACTAAAGCATGGAAATATCTAGTATTTTTGTCACCATTCATAATATATTTGCTAGTAGCTTTTCGGTGCCAATAAGCCTCTTCCAAATTTTAAAAATTAACAAGTTTAGCTTTTGCCTCAGTGAAGTCCTTAATCTTAGTAAGATCAGACATAA
This sequence comes from Cymbidium sinense, assembly GCA_021442155.1. Taxonomy (NCBI): domain Eukaryota; kingdom Viridiplantae; phylum Streptophyta; class Magnoliopsida; order Asparagales; family Orchidaceae; genus Cymbidium; species Cymbidium sinense. Next base: position 6,833,644 of record CM038214.1, on the reverse strand, counting down.
CAGAGACTTCAAGATCACAAACCAATTTTTCCATTTCTTTGATATTAGAAAAAATGTTTTTAAAATAATGCTTGTTCCACCAACCCAGATTTTGTTTAAATGTTTTAAGCTTAAACCAAAATCTATTCATCCCCATACTCAAATTGTTAGGATGTAAGGGAGGTTTCCAATTGTTAGCAAAAAATTAAAGAAATCAATATGCTGAATCCACATGTTCTGAAATCTAAAATGAGAGAAATTTTTTATTCTATTAGAGTTATCTTTAATAGAAACCAAAAGAGGAGCATGATCGGATAAGGTTCTACTTAAATGATCGACAAAAGTAATAGGCCATTGAGTAATCCACTGAGTATTAAAAAAGAATACAATTTAACCTTTGAGTTTTGCCAAGTAAAATTTGAACTGTTAAAGCCAATATCAATCAAATTGCAATCAAGGATCATATTGGAAAATTCTTCCATTGAATTAATATTAGGAGAGCAACCACCGCTTCATTCAGAAGAGAATAAAATAGTGTTGAAATCCCCACCAACAAACCAAGGTTTATTGAGAGAGGTAGCAAAAGTCCTCAAATTTTCCCAATGAAGATTTCTACCATATATATTATAAGATGCACAGATAAAAGAGCCTAAAACACAATAGTCACCATAAGATATTTGACCATTGACAACTTGTTCAAAATCATCAAGAATAGAAACCTCCATAAAATTATTCCAAAAACACCAAATTTTATTACTAACATTAGAGAAAATTTTATTGAAATTGATCATTCTAGCAACATGGTTAATTTTGTTTGCATGAATAAGAGGCTCTAAAACAATAAGTAAATTAATATTATGAATATGACAAAGGTTTCTAATACATTTATGAATAGAGAGGATACCAATACCTCTAACATTTCAAACAAGAAAATTGAACATAAATAAATAAAAAAAGGGGTTAAGAGAAGGTTAATTAAGAGAGGAGAGGGTGGTCACAGCAGATCTAGTGTTTTTGGACAATTTGGGAGGGAAGTTTTTAACATTTTTTTTCTTTTTAGGATGATAAGTTTGGAAACCATTTCCTTTTCCCATAGAATAATCATCCGAGAAGGATTTATCAACATTAGTCATAGATTTAGGGAAATCTCCTATATAGAAGTGAGTTCTCCTTCTTCCAAGCCATTAGAATTTATTAAAGGCAAATGAGCTTCAGGTATAGCAAGCGAGGGAGCCGAAACAAAATTATTAAGAAGGCAAGTGTGAACATCAAACCCTTTTTCTTCAATACCCAGATTATTAGACAAAACCAAATCATTTTTGAGAATTTAAATCATCCTGAACTAAAGTAAAGTCAGATTTTTCAAACTGAATATCATGAGAAACCAAAGCCATATTCTCCATTGAATTCAAATGAAGAATAACATTGATATCCTTATTAATATTTTCAATTAAAGCTTCATTTTTGTCAATCAAAATTGGTAAGGATGCATGGATCGACTTAGAGGAAAAAGAATCGTCATCCAAAAGTTTAGAGAAATTATTATTTTCCATATTAGAAACCTTCAATTGCATAGAAAAAATAAGAGGTAAAATAGCTTTATTAAGAAAATTCAATGAATCCTTTTTTCTAAATTAACTTTTTGATATTTAACAGTGGTTGACTTAAGGTTAGAAATAATAGTTTTCATAACAAAAATATTCTTTTTTAGGTGAGGATGCATAATGAAACATTCAAAATTATCGTGCCTATGGATTTTACAATGAGAACAAAAGATAGGGAAATTTCCAAAATTAACTTTCTACATATAACTATAATTTTTAGATCCCAACTAGATTTCTTTGGGGGTGTTTATTGGTAATATCCAATTCAACAAGGATTCTAGCCACAAAAGGTCCAAATTTTGTAGCCGTTGCCTGATCAATTTGCAATGACTAACCAAATAAAGCACCCACAATAAAGAGGAATTGATGATTAACGAAATGAATTTGTATATTGGGGAGAGAAATCCAAACCAAAATGATTGGGGATTCTTCCCTAATATCAAATAGTGGAGTCCATTTTAGCAACCTCATTTGATTGAAAACAAAATAAGAATGATGAGAAAAAACACACGAGTAGTCCAAATCATTCATTAACTAAATCAAAATGTGGCGGGGATCAGTTAAACTAATCGTAAAAGCACCCAAAAGCTTCAGACTATGAAGAAAATGTGAATGTTTTTTTAGATTTAGCCTACGAAGAGTAAACTTTCCAACCAAAGTAAATTCAAATGGCTTAGCAAGCTTTTTTTACAATCAGATCAGAGCACATAACCACAGGCATGGTTTGAAAAGAAGTCAAAACAAGTTCCATGGATTCACCTGAACAACTATCTAGTGAGGACGTCTTTGAATGATTTTGAAGCAACTGAAGCCAAGGTAGTTGATGCCCTAGGATCAATTGGATCCATCATTTCCCCATGGAATCATTAAGGATGATGCCAAGCTATGGTATCACTCAAGTAAAACACAAAAGCGGACCAATTCGAAGGAATCCGGTGAGAGTCAAGCTAAAGCATTAGCTAGAATGCCAAAAATAAAAGGGGAAAAGAATCACCACGGCATGAGGTTGAGGAGGGTGGGTGGGTATATGTTGTGTACAAAGGCGGGGGGTAGTCAGCAGTTAATGGTGCCTTAGGAATTTAGGGTTTAGGTTTACTTATAAGATTTAGGTTTATTTTTAGGGTTTATGGTTTAGGGTTTAGAAACTTAAACCTAAACCTAAAGTAACTAAAGAAATTTAAAAAAACCTAAATCTTAAAATCTAATAAACCTACACTTAGGGTTAGAGTTTAGGGCTTTAGGGTTTAGGGTTTTATGGTTTAAGGTTTAGGTTTAGGGTTTAGGGTTTAGGGCTTAGGGTTTAGGGTTTAGAGTTTATGGTTAGCTTTTGGTTTTAGGGTTTAGGGTTTTTTAAAAAAAATTAACTTAACTAGTAGTTTAAGTTTATTTAGTTTACTTAGTTTATTTTTTATTTATTTTAATTTATTTTATTTTATATTTTTATTTAGTTTACTTTATTTATTTAAAGTTTATTTATTTTAATTTTGGGTTTTTATTTTAGTTTATTTTTTTAGTTTAGGTTTAGTTTAGGTTTACTTTTTAGTTGAGTTTTATTTTTATTTTATTTTTTAAGTATAGGTTTTGAGATTTTTAGGGTTTAGGGTTTAAGGTTTAGGATTTTAGGGTTTAAGGTTTGGGGCCAGGGTTTAGGGTTTGGGGCTAGGGTTTAGGGTTTATAGTTTAAAGTTTAGGGTTTAGTGTTTTGGCTTTAGTGTTTAGGGTTTTTAGGGTTTAGGGTTTAGGGTTTAGGATTTAGGGTTTATGGTTTAGGGTTTTAGGTTTTGGGTTTTGGGTTTTGGGTTTTGTGTTTTGGGTTTATGGTTTTAGGGTTTAGGGTTTAGCATTTAGGGTTGTAGGTTTTGGGTTTTGGGTTTTTAGTTTAGGGTTAATTTTAAGGTTTAGGGTTTAGGGTTAGGTTTTTTTTTTTAAATTTTTTTAATTTTTACAGTTTTGGGTTTAGGGTTTAGGTTTAGGTTTTAGGTTTAGGGTTCAAGTTTTAGTGTAGGTTTATTTTTAAATTAAGTAAACCTTTAAATAGTAATTAAGGTTTAATTAGTCAATTTTCTTAATTAAGTGAGCAATAAATCCAAAGAAAATCATGGGAGGCAGAGGTCATCCCATTAAATTAACCCACATAATTTGGGATTAATTGCTCAAGTAATTAAGCTAATTAATTTAATAATTAAACCTTAATTAAAACTTAATTACTATTCAAAATTAGTTAAGATCATTTTTAATTATTTCTCTTCTGAAATACCTTTAAAATGTGAATTTATTATCATTTTTTGTTTTTCTATGAATTTGTATGATTTTTAGAAGTTTTAGACATTAAAAAAGATTAATTAAGCCTAATTAAAGCCTAATCCTATTACTTTGCGATGTGTGCGGCGGCCTTGTGCGCTTTCCACTGGTGTGGATTGGATACTTAATACTTATCACTTCGATGCGTGGCGGTGGACGCATTTTTTTGTCCATCATTTGATCTAAGATTGGATGGCTATAATTAATCCCACAGCTTAATAGGATTAAATCAGATCAATCTAGTGGATTTAATCATAATCGTCCATTCTCATCATGTAGAACAGACAGTGTCTGATCTAACGTCATGTGAGTGAGGGAGAATGGAGTCCGTCCGCCATTGCTCACTTGATCTGAGCTTACTTGAGCTCAAATCAACTCCCAAAGGATCTCACACCTTCATAGCATTGATCGAAGGGGATCCAACAGTCAAGATCACACGAGATGCAAGTTTTCTTCAAAAATCTCCAACCTAGTTTTAGCTAAGGATCAATTTTGGAATCCTACCTCACTGAAGCTCAAGTACGGTGGCTCGAACAATTGAAGAAGCTTCATCTAGTAAAGATGAAGCCCTGTTGAGCAATAATTGGGTCAATTCCTTGATGTTCTCTTGGAAGGTCATGAACTAATGATTTGGAGCTCAACTTTGATCGAAGTCCCACCTTCAGTGCTCGAGAAGCTTGGGAGATGATTCATTCTTGCTCAATGAGGCCTAGAGAAGGTGCGAGCAATGTTAATTTGAGTTTGGAGAATTGAGGAAGTTAGGTCAGAAATGGGAGTGTCATGTTTCAAGACCGACGGGAATGGCATTTTTCAATCGAGGAATGAGCTTGGGAGCTTAAAGATTGGATTTAATTTATCATCTTGGGTAGCTAGGGCTTTGAGCAATGATTTTTTGCATGTGTTTGAGTGAAAATGAGGGGTTGTATAACCCCCTTCATCTTGATCGGACGGTGGGATCAGGTTTGGCTTCTAGTGGCCATCCAACCATCTCAGGGAGTCGTAGGTGGAAGGGAGGAAGTGAGTTGGCTTGGCTTGGTTAGTTGAAGGTGTGAAGGTGGCTTCCAAGAAGGAATCATGGGTGTCCTATGGGTTTTAAATGTTTTAATGGGGATGGTGTGGTGATTTCACCTCCCATGGGTCATGGCTGACCCAACCATCCCTTGGGTAAGGTTGGGTAGTGTCCTAGGTGCTTAGGTGGATCATTGGGAGATTACCAAGTGGCCAAGGAATGGGTGATTTATCCCATGTGATTCCCTTGACCTAAGGCTAGAATGATCATTTGGCATTGGATTTGATTGGGGTAGATTTGAAATGATCCAAAAGTGGGTTAGCCTAAATTTCAAATAATTAGAGTTGATTTGGTTAGGTTTGGCTCAATTTGACTCATTTAGGTCAAATTGGGTTAGGTTGGGTCAAGTTGACCAGTTGGTCAAATTGGGTCAAACCAAGGGTTGGGTCAAGTTCATATGATCATTTGGGATGTTTTGGTTCAATTGGTTTGGTTTAGTTTGGCTTAGATTTGATTTTGGCTCATTTGAATTCATTTGGGTCAAATGGATTAAGTTGACCAATTTGATCAAATTGCTAAATTGGCTTGGGTTGGGTGCTGGTTTGGGTTTAGTTAACCAATTATAGATGGTTTTAGGCTTTGGTTTCAACTAATTTGGATTTGGTTTTGATTTAGGCCAACTTGAACCTTTAGGTCATATTTTGCTAAGTAGGTCAATTAAGTTCAATTGGGTCCAATCATGGCCTTGGTCAAGTTCAACAATCAATTAGGACTGAACTTGAGCCATTGATTACAATCAATTTGGTTTATAATTTGATTTGACCGAATTTGGTCTTTTATTTCAATTTGGGTCAACTTGGGTCAAGATGGCCAATTGGATTTTGTTTGACTCAATTGAAGGTCAAGTCATATTCAAGTATTGATTTTGATTTGGTAAATCATTGGTTCAAGGGATTTGTCTTAGGTTACAATTTGGCTAGTTTGGGTTCATATGGGTTAAGGGGTTGACTTGGTCAAATTATGATGTTGACTTGGTTTGACCCAATTTGTGACAATTGATCAACCTAGGGTGATCAATAATCATGATGAGAAATTTTGATATGATTGGTTCAATCCAATTTGGGTAGGATTAGAACTTGGCTAAAATAGGTCAAATTGGCCACTTTGGGTCAACTAAACCAATTAGTTTTAGTTTGCTTGATTTTGGGTTGACTTTGATTTAT
>CM038214.1:6744337-6827428 GCA_021442155.1 Cymbidium sinense | reverse complement strand
TTATAATCAAATGAAAATTTTTTTATTTCAATTCAATCTCTCTTCATGTTGAAAGTATTCTTGTTTTGTGTATTTTGCCACGATGTGTTTAGGGTAGGTGTAAGGAACCCAAACTGTGTTCTATCTTTCATTGACATAACACAAACACAAAGTGTACACAAACAAAAAAAATAAACACATATCTTTTATCTCGGGCTACTCTGAGTTGAGATTATGCCCCTAGTGACACTCACTCAGTAGCTGCTCAAGGTCAGGATGATGTGCTACCCTGCTAGTGTATCACCCTAGTGGTCTTCTTTCTTTAGAGGATGTAAGTCAGGTATGCTTTCTTTCCTTACTTGGCCACACAATGAGTGCCTTGTCGTTTGGTAGGCCTTACAGCCAATATGATACCTCATGTTGGCTTCATTTAAGAGGATGTAAGTCTATGCTTTCTTATTAAAAATTAGTGCATTATTTGGGTTGAGTTTGAGGTTTAGGATAAGTTCCCTAGTGACTCCTTCCCTCCTAACAACTTCAAGTATGGGTTCAGTCCTTCTTCATGGCTCCCCACTTAGTAGTCGCTCTAGGTCAATTAGCATCTCTCCCACTCACAATAGACTATCATGATGATCAGTTCCACTTAGAAAGTTGTAAGCCTACACGGTTTCTTTCCAGATTGATCATTGCACACCGATGGGCACCTTAGGTTGGTTGGTTCTCGTTATGTTAATGGATACACCACTCATACTAATGGATACACCTTAGGTTGGTTGGTTCTTAGGTTACACCACTCATGGGTGTAAGTCTCTCTTACACTTTCTCCTTGGTTGGCCGTACACCTATAAGCCTTTTTTTCTAGGGATCAGGATAACTCCCCTAACAGCACCTCCCTTATGGTAACTATATTTGGATCAAGTCCTTTGCGACCACATTTAGACACTACCTAGGTTATTATCAGATTGGATAGTTCCTCTTTCCTAGTAACCACTCCTATGGTTGGAGAATCAATCTTATGGATGTGCAGATTCTCCTTTGGTCTAGTAAATTTAAGATTGGTCAAGGCTGAGATAGCCCTTTTTTAGTGGAGCCCCTTGCACACCAACAGGCTCCACACAAAGATATAAATAAAATATATATTCACTTGTGGATTAGGAGGACACCCTTAAAGGTGCCTTTTCCCAAGCAGGCATCCTATTTTTATGTTAGTCTTAGTTAAACTCCCTATAAGAATCGCTTGACTAATTTTTAGTTGATTTAAGTCACTAGTGGCATTCACTCAGTAGTTGTCCCTAAGTCAAGTTCAATTTGTTGTGCTACCAACAGGTCACCCCAGAGGTTGTTCCATGCTTTAGAAGATGTAAATCTACTATTCCATCTTCCTAGCACAGTCATTGCACTCTGAAAGGAAACCCCTTAAGTTGGCAAACTCAACCCCTGGCCAATTGACTATCCTTTTGGATTTGTAAATCTTAGATAGGACAAGTCCAATATAGCCACTTCTCAATGAGTCCATCGCATGCCATCATGGTCCATAAATTAAATCTATCAAGTTTGATCGAGCTCACATCCCCTACTAGTATGCCCTCAATTTGAAATCAAACTAACTAAATAAACCATATTAAATTACATGAAATTAAGACAAAATTAAGAGGATGTGAGTCTACTGTGCTTTCTTCTTCAACTAACTAAACAACCTCATGAATTTTGAGTTGAAAGTCCCAGTGGCATTCACTTAGGTCTCCCTAGATCAAATTCAATTTGTTGTGCATCCAATAGGTCACCCAATGGTTGTTCATTGCTTTGGAAGATGTAAGTCTACTACACCTTCTTCCTACTAGTTGCACACAGAAAGGCAACCCCTTAGGTTGGCTAGCTCTACCTGGCGATAGACTATCCCTTTGGATTTGTAATACTGGTAGGTCAAGGCGATATAACCCATTCTCGGGGTCCATACATTAACTTCAGTTAAATTAAACCAAATTTAATTTCTTTGGAGTTAAATCACACCCTATCCCTAGTAGAGAAATCATATATAAATCAAGTCAAATCAAAATCAAAACCAACCTCCCTATTGGAGCCAAATTTAACTCCCCTAGTAGAGTTTAAATCAAAGATATCTAACTAAACTCTTATTCCCAGCAGACACATCCCCAAACAAATCTATGAAATCAAACTCAAATCCCAATCCCCAGTGGATAGCTCGAACTTGCTTCCCTAGTGGAAGGTTCATATACTCGATCCCTAGTGGACTCGTGCCCATATATCTAGTAGATATGCTTCCACATCAATTAAAAGAAAACAAATTAAAGTCGATTCAATCTTAATCCCTGGTGGATTATAGATTTTTATCCCTAGCAGATCTTCTTTCCACAAATCACATAATCAAGTCAAATTCAAGCCTTATCCCCAACAGATTTTCTTCTTTTATGCCCTCGACATAGACCCCTCACATGTCATGTCCAATGCATGTGTGATCCCTTGACGGATCTCCCTCCATGTCCTTGACATGGAATTCTCATAAAATCTTATTTCTTCTCTTATGCACACCTTTAATACTTCAACCAAAAGCCTAACAATGTATTCATTCAAATTACATCATCTTAACATTATAATCAATATTTTATGATTTGCGATTGTGCAAGCTCAAACTAACTATATAATATCATGATAAACATATTATAGTGTGAATTAACTCACTATATTATATTATAATATATGATGATATATATTTTTAATTTTTCTATAATATAATATATTGTCTAACATTACCTCATTAGAATCATAAAAGGAACAAATTTTCTCAAAATATGAAAATGTTCATCTTGGATGTAAAATTATTATTTTCTATTAGAAATGGTACAAAATAGCATAATTTTGGGGTTGCTTCTTAGTGTGTGAATTTTTAAATTCTTCCATCTCAACCTTCAAATTAACATTTTTTTTTTTATTTTGACCCAATGTATTATAACAAAAGTAAAACATACTAAAATGTAAATAAATATTTCATAACACACACCACCACATTCATATATATGTGAAGTTATTATGTACATTATATTTAATATGCTTTCATATAATATATTATCTTACATTACACCTTAAAATGAATCACTTTAAGCAAAAAAATTATAAAATTTGGTTGAAAAATGAACATTTATTTTGGATGCAAAATTCCATTCTTTTGATTAAATGACACACCATAGCACACCCCCAATGATGTTCCCTAAAGCTTACCTTAATTTTGGCCAAATACAATCAACTTAGCCTATAAATCAATATTTTTATGAATTATACTAGTACAAATGCTACTACATCATACTATCACAAACTAAAATATACTTAATAATAAGTAGTAATACACAGTAGTATGCTATAATGCTTGATGCTACACTATGTTATGATATCCTATATTATAGTAAATTACAACATATTAAATTATATTATATTGCATATCACATCACAAGGGATTTCTTAAGATAAAAAAATCATAAAATTAGGCTAAATAATAGAAACCTATATATTTTAGTCATATCACTTACATATTTTAGATTGGAACAAAATATTATGATGCCATGCTCTACCTATTATGAATTTGGCCAAATACCACCATTTAAAGTCTAAATCAACATTTTTATAAAGAATGCTAGTGGTGGCTCGACTGCATGATTATGAAATACTAAAAGAATTTAAAATGCACAGAATAATATATTAATGTAAATGATGTTATACTATGCTGCAACATATAATATTTATTTTGAACATAAAATCTTACTTTTATACTACAAGGACGTAGCACACCTTTGGTACTACAACCTAATTCCCACTTCAAATTTAACAAATTTTATCATATGATTTATTAAATCAAAATTTTTATGATTTTTATTAATAAAGACTATAGGGCACAATACAATAATATACTAAAATAATTTAAAACATCTTAAAACATTCAAAAACACTTTACTACATGCTCAAATATATGATGCTACATTATAATATAATATATGGTGTTATAATATGATTTAGGGTTAGGGTTTAGGGTATTCAAATCTCTCATAATCATAGGAAAGTCCCTTGAAGACATTTTATTTAGCTACCATAACTATGTTAGAATTAGGTCATTCTTTAGATCTACTCCTAATGACATCTTTATTCAAGGTTAAGGGTTTAGGGTTTAGGGTTAGTTTAGGGTTTAGAGTTTAAGGTTTAAGGTTTGTAATTTAGGGTTTAGGGTTTAGGGTTGTAGGTTTTAGGGTATAGGATTTATGATTTTAGGGTTTAGGGTTTAGGGTTTAGGGTTTAGGGTTTAGGGTTTTATGGTTTAGGGTTTATAGTTTAGGGTTTAGGGTTTAAAGTTTATATTTTAGTTTTTAGGGTGTAGGGTTTTTCCGGTTTAAGGTTTAGTGTTTTGGTTTTAGGTTTAAGGTTTAAGTTTTAGTTTAGGGTTTAGGGTTTATGGTTTAAGGCATAAGATTTTTTTTTAATAGAGAACAAATTTAGATTCAACATTTATTCATTTTGATTTCACCAACCAAGTAGCACCCCAAGTCTTTTAAGACATAAGTGATGACATAGATCAAAAGTGGCCACTCAAAAAAAAATTAGAAAACTTATATATGTATAACTGTCTATATTGTAAAAACATAGTTCCATAAGAAGTAGATCGGATGGGCCGTTCTTTAGGTTCCCTAATTCCCATTAGAACAACCCCCACCTCTTGAGTAGCGGGATCAGCCATCATATCCCCAATCTCTCTCTGCCACCACCACAGTTGTAACCTCCATCACTCCTCCTACCTCCATAACCACCACTACTCCGACCAGCACCTCCATATCCACTAGCCCCTCTAGATTTCGCACCATGACTATGGTAACTGCGGCCTTTGACTTCGCCTCCACCACTAGATCTAGACAGAGTCTAATTAATGGTGATGTTCTTGTCGTCAAGGTTCTTCCCATTCTTAGGGTTTAGGGTTAGTTTAAGGTTTAGGATTTAGGGTTAGTTTAGCATTTGTGGTTTAGCATTCAGGGTTTGGGTTTTTGGGTTTAGAGTTGTAAGTTTTAGGGTTTAGGGATTAGGGTTTAGGATTTAGGGTTTATGGTTTAGGGTTTAGGGTTTATGGTTTAGGATTTAAGGTTTAGGGTTTAGAGTTTATGGTTTAGGGTTAGTTTTAGGGCTAAGGGTTTAGGATTTAGGGTTTAGGATTTATGGTTTAGGGCATTTTTCTATTAAATTAGGAGAACATGTAAGTTTATGTTTACATAGTTTATTTAGTTTATTTTTTATTTATTTAAGTTTATTTTATTTTTTATGTTTATTTAGGTTCATTTTTTATTTTTATTTAGTTTAGTTTATTTATTTTAGGTTTATTTATTTTAGTTTATTTTTTTATTTTAGTTTATTTTTTAGGTTTAGGTTTATTTTTTAGTTGAGTTTTATTTTTATTTTATTTTTTAGGTTAAGGTTTTATTTTTATATTTTTGATTTAGGTTTAGTTTTTTATTTTATATTTTTAGGTTAGGTTTTATCTTTTTATTTTAGGTTTTTTTTTTAAGTTTTATTTTTTAGTTTAGGTTTAGGTTTTATTTTTTATTTATTTTTAGAGTTTATTTTTAAGTTTATTTTTTAGGTTTAAATTTTAATTTAGTTTTTATTTTATTTTATTTTAGGTTTATTTTATTCTTATTTACATTTTATTTTTATTTTATTTAGGTTTTCTATTCTTAGGTTTATTTTATTTGTTTATTTTAGTTTAGGTTTTTATTTATTTTATTTTATTTTATTTTTATTTTTTATTTTATTTTATTTATATTTTTTACATTTAGGTTTTTATTTTATTTTATTTTAAGTTATATTTATGTTTAGGTTTATTTATTTATTCTAGTATTAGGTTTTATTTTGTTTAGATTTAGATTTTTTAGGTTTTAGATTTAGGTTTATTTTTAGGGTTTAGGTTTAATTTAGTTTAGGTTTAGGGTTAGGGTTTAGGGTTTAGGGTTTAGGTTTTATGATTTATTTTGATGGTTTTGGTTTAGGTTAGTTTAGTTTAGGCTTTATTTAGAGTTTAGTTTTTAGATTTTGGGTTTTAGTTTAGGGTTTAATTTAGAGTTTCAAGGTTTAGGGTTTATAATTTAGGATTTATATTTAGGGTTTAGTTTATATTTAGGGTTTTGGCTTAGCTTTGATTTGGGTTTAACTTTAGGGTTTAGTGTTAGTTTTAGGTTTAGGGTTTCAGGTTTTGGGTTTAGGATTTAGGGTTTAGGGTTTAGGATTTAGGGTCTAGGGTTTACAATTATTTTTATATTAAGTAAACTAGTAGGTTTAGGTTTATTTAGTTTATTTTTTATTTTTATTTAGTTTATTTTTATTTTTATGTAGTTTTTTTTTATTTTAGGTTTTATTTTTTGTTTTTTTTTATTTAATTTTATTTTTTTAGGTTTAGGTTTATGTTTAGGTTTATTTTTTAGTTTATTTTTTATTTCGTATTTATTTTTTAGATTTAGGTTTTATTTTTTATTTTTAGGTTTAGGTTTTTATTTGATTTTAGGTTTATTTTTAGGTTTTATATTTTAGTTTAGGTTAGGTTTATTTTATTTTGTTTATTTTAGGTTTAAGTTAATTTTTAGTTTAGGGTTTAGGTTTTATTTTTTTCTTTATTTTTAGGTTTATTTTTTATGTTTAGGTTTTTATTTAGTTTATATTTTATTTTATTTTAGGTTTATTTTATTTTTATTTTACATTTGGGTATTATTTTATTTATGTTTTTATTTTAGGTTTATTTTATTTATTTATTTTAGTTTAGATTTTTATTAATTTTATTTTATTTTTGTTTTTATTTTTATTATTATTTTTTTTAGGTTTAGGTTTTATGTTTTTGTTTTAGTTTTGGTTTTTATTTTATTTTATTTTATCTATTTTATTTAGGTTTAGTTTTTTTTAATAGGTTTTATTTAGTTTAGTTATGTTTTTAGGTTTTTAGGGTTTAGGGTTTAGGGTTTATGGTTTAGGGTTTTGGTGTAAGGTTTAGGGTTGTAGGTTTTATGGTTTAGGGTTAGTTTTTGGGTTTAGGGTTTTGGGTTTTGGGTTTTAGGTTTTAGGGTTTAGGGTTTATGATTTAGGGTTTAGGGTATAGGGTTTAGGGTTTTTGGGTTTAGGGTTTAGGTTTAGGGTTTTAGGGTTTTAGGTTTAGGATTAGAGTTATAAGTTTAGTTTTAGGTTTAGGGTTTGGGTTTAGGGTTAGTTTAGGTTTAGGGTTTATATTTAGTTAGGTTTATTTCTTTAAATTTTGATAGGTTTGGTTTTAGTTTAGGGTTAGTTTTTAGGTTTAGTTTAGGGTTATTGGTTTATTGTTTTAGGGTTTAGTTTAGGATTTTGGATTTAGGGTTTAGATATTTATTTTTTAAATTAAGTTAGGTTTTTATCTTATATTTAGTTTATTTTTTATTTATTTTAGTTTAGTTTATTTTTATTTTGATTTTAATTTTATTTTATTAGTTTATTTTATTTATCTTAGTTATTTTATTTAGTTTATTTTTTAGGTTTAGGTTTAGGTTTATTTTTTTAATTAGTTTATTTTATTTTTTTTAGGTTTAGGTTTTATTTTTAATTTTAGGTTTTAGGTTTATTTTTATTTATATTTTTTGGTTTAGTTTATTTTTTAGTTTTTTTAGTTTAGGGTTTAGGTTATATTTTTCTTTATTTTAGGTTTATTTTTTTATTTAGTTTTCTTTTATTTTATTTTAGGTTTATTTTATTTTATTTTACATTTAGTTTTATTTTATTTTTGTTTTATATTCTTTTTATTTTATTTTTTTGGTTTAGTTTAGGTTTTATTTATTTTATTTTAGTTTTTATTTATTTTTATTTTATTTTTAGGTTTAGGTTTAGGTTTTTGTTTAAGTTTTTATTTTATTTTATTTTTTTATCTTATTTAGGTTTTGGTTTATTTATTTATTTTCTTTTTAAGTTTTATTTAGTTTTATTTAGTTTAGGTTTAGGTTTTTATGGTTTAGGGTTTAGGTATTTAGTTTAGGTTTAGGGTTTATTTTAGGGTTTAGGGTTTAGGGTTTAGGATTTAGGGTTTTATATTTAAGTTTAGGGTTTAGGGTTTATTTATTTTTAGTTTAGTTTAGTTAGTTTAGTTTTTATTTGTTATTAGGTTTTAGTTTTATTATGTTTATTTAGGTTATTAATTGATTTAGGTTTAGGTTTAGGTTTAGTTTATTATTATTTTTTATTATTTTAGTTATTAGTTTTGTTTTATTTTTATTTATTTTATTTATTTATTTATTGGGGTTTTATGGTTTATTTTAGTTTAGTATTTATTTTATTAATTTTTGTTAGGTTTATAGTTTAGTTATTATTTAGTTTTATTATTATGATTTTTATTTAATTTTAATTTATTAGTTATTATTAGTTTAGTTAGTTTTTTTTTTTTGGGGTTATTTTAGTTTAGTTTATTAGTTTAGGGTTTTAGGTTTTAGTTTTGTTTAGTTTTTTTAGTTTTAATTTAGTTATTATTGGGTTTTGGTTAGGTTTTTTATTAGTTTAGGGTTTAGTTTTATTATTTATTAGTTTATTATTATTATTATTAGTTTTGTTAATTTTATTAGTTTATTATTATTATTATTATTATTATTATTATTATTATTTTATTAGTTGGTTTAGTTTTTATTTTAGGTTTTTTTTGGCTTATTAATTAGGTTTAGTTATTTTATTAGTTTATTATTTTTTATTAGTTTTAGTTTTTAAGTTTATTAGGTTTTATTATTATATAATTAGTTAGTTTATTAGTTTAGTTAGGTTTTATTATTTATTTGTTTATTATTATTTTATTATTATTATTAGTTTTGTTTTATTTATTAGGTTGGGTTTAGGTTTAGGGTTTATTTAGGTTTTAGGGTTTAGAGTTTAGGTTTAGTATTTAGTTTAGGGTTTAAGGTTTAGGGTTAGGTTTGGTTTAGGGTTTTAGGTTTTAGGGTTTAGGGTTTTTTATTTTGTTTAGGGTTGTAGGATTAGGGTTTAGAATTTAGTGTTTAGGGCTTAGGGTTTTTTTTTTAAATTTAAGTAAACAGATAGGTTTAGGTTTATTTAGTTTATTTATTTTATTTTATATTTTTTAGGTTTATTTTTATTTTTATTTAGCTTAGTTAATTTATTTTATGTATTTTTTTTATTTTAGTTTAATTTTTAGGTTTATCTTTATTTTAGTTTTATTTTTGTTATTTTGGTTTTATTTTATTTTAGTTTAGGTTTAGGGTTTTTTTAAATTTTAGTATTTAGAGATTTAAATGGACATGTTGGTGGGTAGAAGATTTTAAAGTATTCATGGTGGTTATGGATTTGGGTGACTAATGAAGAAGTGGACTATATTATATTTTGCTTTAGCTTATGATTTTGTAGTTTAACACTTTATTTAAGAAAAGAGATGAACATATTATTACTTATAAAAATGGATCTAGTAAAACATAGATTGATTATTTTTTGATAAGATAGATTGTTTAGAAAAGATTGTAAGGTTTAGTGAAAATCTAGTTTTATCAATTTAGTTTTAGATAAGATGAAAGGTTTTAAGAGTAAACTAAATTATTTAGAATTAGATGGGGACACTTAGAACACAAAAATATTTTAGAGCAAGCTACAAGAGATTAGAATTTGGGATGTTCATGAGCTAACATTTATATGGAAAAAAATAGCAAGTGAAATTAGTTTAAAATTTTGGAGAATGAAAGGAAAAGCTTCTTTTAATAAGAATAGTTGGTGGTTAGTGTGCAAGAGATAAAAATAAAAATATTGTTTAAACTTGGTTTAGATGTAAAATTAGAGAATTGGGAAAGATATAAAGTGGTTAGAGATTCTAGCGATTATTGATGCAAAAATTTAGGATTTATACAATAGATTAGATACCAAAGTGAAAGATGTATGTATAAGCAAAGAGATAGAAGTAAAGACATAGTTCAAGTGAGGTGTATTAAGGTAATAAAATGCTTTTTTTAGAAGGATATTGAAAATAGGTGGATGATGTATTTTGATAAACTTTTCAATGAAGGATATGAAAGTATGATTGATTTTAGCATTGATTATAGAATTTTTTTACAATATTAGTAATAGTTAGTGAAGCTTTAAAGAAAATGAAATGTGGAAGCGAGGATAATATTATAGGTGTGGAAATGTTTAGATGAAGGAATTTCTTAGCTTGCAAATATTTTTTAATGTTATTTTAAAGACTAGATGTCATATGAGTGAGAAAGAGTTTGTTTATTTATATTTAAGAATAAAGGTGATGCACAAGCAAATTATAGAGAAATTAAGTTAATGTTTTACATTAAAATTAGGGAGAGAGTTTAGCATAGGTTATGATGTGATATAGTTTCTCACAATCATTTGGTTTCATGATTGGTAGATCTACTATGGATGTTATACATTTGTTAAGGTTTGATGGAGAAAGTAAGGAGGATCTACATATGATATTTATTGATTTTTTTAGAAAGCTTATGATAAAATTTCAAGAGATGTTCTTTGGAGAGTTCTAGAATAGAAAGGAGTTAATATTAGTTATATTCAAGTCATTAAGGATATGTATACTAGATTTACTTGTGTCCAAACACAAGGAGGATTGACAAAATATTTTCCTATTTTAGTAGGATTACATCAAGGATCACTTTAAGTTTATCTTATTTACTTTAGTTATGGATGTTCTTACTTTATTTACGAAGATGTACCTTGGTGTATTTTATTCTTGTTGATAAGACTAGAGTCCAAGGTTTATGGAGGTCAACTTGAGTTTAAAGGTTTTTTTAGTAGATCTAAAACTAAATATATGGAGTGTAATTTTAGTTGTAAAGTTCTAGTGGTAGTGTTGTGACATTTATTAGTTTAATAAGAGTGAGTGTTTATATTTAGGCTTATTGTTCAAAATGATGGTGAAATAGATGGAGATATTATTAGTACAAGTTGGATGCTTGAAGTGGAGGGTTAGGTTGTGATAGAAAAGTTCCACTAAAACTTAAGGAAAAATTTTATAAGATGGTGGTAAGACGTAATGACTTATGTTGGTTTTGGCCAATAAAGAAGCATAAGACTAAGTTAAGTGTTTATATGATGATGCTTAGGTGGATGAGTGGCTTTACTCTTAGATATAGAATGCAAAATGAGTATATTAGGAAAAAGTTAGGTAGCTCAATGGTAGATAAGATTAGAGAGTTTAGATGGTTTGGCCACATAAAGCGTCATTGGAGAGAGTTTAGATTTTCCTTATGTTAAGAAAGGTAGAGGTAGACCTAAAAGACTTGGTTAAGATGCAAAAAATAGTATACTTATTTAAATGAGAATTTGACTTTAGGTTGGAGATGGAGGATTAATGTAGGATTTGTTATTGTTGTTGTTGTTGTTGTTGTTTATGTTGTTTTGTTTATTTGTTTATTAGGTTTAGGGTTTTTAGGTTTTATTTAGGTTTATAGGTTTTATTTTATTTATTATGTTTAGGTTAGGTTTTATTTTAGTTTATTTTAGGTTTACTTTATAGTTTAGGTTTAAGTTTATTTTTTAGTTTATTTTATTTTATTTAGTTTAGGAGGTTTAGTTTATTTTAGGTTTAGGTTTAGGTTTTATTTATTTTAGTTTAGTTTATTTATCTTAGGTTTAGGTTTATTTTAATTTATTTTTTTTTAGGTTTTATTTTAGTTTATGGTTTAGGTTTATTTTTATTTATCTTTATTTATTTTAGTTTATTTTTTAGGTTTTATTTTTTTATTTAATTTTATTTTATTTATTTTAAGTTTTTATTTTTTATTTTATTTAGCTTTGATTTTATTTAGGTTTTTTTATTTTTAGGTTTATTTTATTTTTTAGTTTAGTTATTTATTTTATTTTATTTTAGTTAATTTATTTATTTTTTTTTAGTTTAAGTTTAGGTTTAGGCTTTAGTTTATGTTTTTATTTTATTTTAATTTATTTATTATATTTAGGTTTAGTTTTTATTTATATATTTTATGTTTATGTTTTTATTTTATTTTATTTTAATTATTTTATTTAAGTTTATGTTTTATTTATTTATTTTATATTTAGGTTTTATTTAGTTTAGTTTTAGATTTTTAGGTTATTAGGGTTTATGGTTTAGGGTTTGGGGTTTAGGGTTTAGTTTATTTTAGTTTAGGTTTAGGTTTAGGGTTTAGGGTTTGGTTTATTGGTTTAGGTTTAGGGTTTAGGGTTTAGGTTTAGGGTTTAGGTTTAGGTTTAGGTTGTTGTTTACATAATTTTAGGGTTAAGGGTTTACGGTTAGGGTTTTTTTTAATTTTTTTTAATTTTTAAATTAATTATGTTCATTTAGTATATTTTTTTATTTAGTTTACTTTATTATATTTTTATTTTTATTTTGGTTTAGTTTATTTTTATTTAGTTTAGTTTATTTAATTTAGGTTTATTTATTTTAGTTTAGGCTTTTTATTTTGGTTTATTTTTTATGTTTGGGTTTAGGTTTAGGTTTATCTTTTAGTTTAGTTTTATTTTTTTATTTTATAGGTTTAAGTTTAAATTTTTATTTTTAGGTTTAGGTTTAGGTTCTTATTTTATTTTTATTAGGTTTAGGGTTTTGATTTTTATTTTAGGTTTATTTTTAGGTTTTATTTTTTAGTTTAGGTTATATTTATTTTAGTTTAATTTATTTTGGGGTAGGTTTTAGTTTATTTTATTTTGTTTATTTTAGGTTTTAGTTGTTTCATTTAGTTTAAGGTTTAGGTTTTATTTTTTATTTATTTTAACATTTTATTTTTAGGATTAATTTTTTATTTAGTTCTTATTTTACTTTATTTTAAGTTTATATTATATTTATTTTAGTTTTTTATTTTAGGGTTTTTTTAGGTTTAGGTTTAGGTTATAGGTTTAGTGTTTTTAGGTTTTAGTTTAGGGATGGTTTTATTTTAGGTTTTTATTTTTTGTTTAATTTTTTATTTTTTATTTTTTATTTTTATTTATTTAGTTTTATTTATTTTTTATTTATTTTTTTATTTTAGTTTATTTTAGGTTTAGGTTTAGGTTTAAGTTTATTTTTTTGTTTATTATTATTTTTTTTTTTAGTTTAGGTTTTAGGTTTTTTGGTTTAGGGTTTAGGTTTAGGGTTTAGGGTTTAGGGATCATTTAGTTAGTTTAGGTTTAGGTTTTAGGGTTTAGGATTAGGTTTAGGGTTTTAGGTTTTAGGTTTTAGGTTTAGTTTTATGTATGTTTATGATTTAGGGGAGGTTTAGAGTTTTGGGTTTATTTTTTTTATTTAGGGTTAGGGTTCATTTTATTTTATTTTATTTATTTTGGATTTAGGGTTTATGGTTTAGGTTTTAGGTTTAGGGTTAGGTTTTAGTTATTTAAAATTAAGTAAACTTGGGTTTTAGGTTTAGGGTTTAGGATTAACTTAAGATTTAAGTTTTTTTTTAGTAAGTAAACTAAGGTTTAGGTTTATTTAGTTTATTTTTTATTTATTTTAGTTTATTTTTTTTTTCATTTTTATTTAGATTTATTATTTTATTTTTTTTTAATTTCGTTTATTTATTTTAGTTTAGGTATTTTTATTTTTGTTTATTTTTTCGGGTGAGGCTTTAGGTTTATTTATTATTTGAGTTTTATTCTTATTTTACGTTTTAGGTTTAAGTTTTATTTCTTATTTTAAGGTTTAGGTTTAGGTTTTTATTTTATTTTTTTGGGTTTAAGTTTTAGGTTTATTTTTAGATTTTAATTTTTATTTTAGGTTTAGGTTTATTTTTAGTTTATTTTATTTTATTTAGTCTAGGTTTAGGTTCATGTTTAGTTTATTTTAGGTTTAGGTTTATGTATTATTTATTTTAGTTTAGTTTATTTTACTTCAGGTTTAGATTTATTTTATTATGTTTAATTTTTTATTTATTTTATGTTCATGTTTTTTTTTAGTTTAGGGTTTAGGTTTTATTTTTTAAAGTTTAAGTTCTTATTTAGTATTTATTTTATCTTATTTTAGGTTTATTTTAGGTCATTTTTATTTTTATTTTATGTTTAGTTTTGATTTTATTTAGGTTTTTATTCTTAGGTTTTTTTTTTATTTTTTTAGCTTAGTTTAGTTTATTATTTATGTTATTTTAGTTTATTTTTTATTAGTTATTTTTATATTTAGGTTTAATTTATGTTTTATTGTATTTTTTGAAATTTGTTTAGGTTTATGTTTATTTATTTATTTTATTTTTAGGTTTTATTTTGTTTAGGTTTTGGTTTTTAGGTTTTAGGGTTTAGGGTTTAGGGTTTAGCTTTTTAAGGTTTAGGGTTTTAGGGTTTAGGGTTTAGGGTTAGAGTTTAGTGTTTAAGCTTTAGGGTTTAGTGTTTAGGCTTTAGGGTTTAGGGTTTAGGTTTATGGTTTAGGTTTAGGTTTTTAGGTTTAGGTTTAGGGTTAGGTTAGTTTAGGGTTTAGGGTTTATTTAGGGTTTAGGTTTAGGGTTTTATTTTTTAAAAAAAGTTTTATAGGTTTATTTAGTTTATTTGTTTTAGTTTATTTTATTTTTTATTTTCATTTAGTTTTATTTAGTTTAGTTTATTATTTTTTAGGTTTTATTTTAGTTTATTTATTTAGGATTAGGTTTATATTTATTTTAGTTTATTTTATTTTATTTTATTTTAGCTTTTTATTTTATTTTTTATTAAGTTTAGGTTTTTATATTATTTTTTTAGGTTTAGGTTTTTGGTTTTTATTGTAAGTTTATTTTTGGTTTTATTTATTAGTTTAGGTTCAGATTTATTTTAAATTTATTTTATTATATTAAGATTAGGGTTTAGGTTCAGGTTTAGGTTTTATTTATTTTAGTAGTTTATTTTAGTTTAGGTTTAGGTTTATTTTATTTTATTTATTTTAGCTTTAGGTTTTTTTTAGGTTTAGGGTTTAAGTTTCATTAATTATTTATTTTTAGGTTTGTTTTTAGGTTTAGGTTTTTATTTAGTTTTTTATTTTATTTTATTTTAGGTTTATTTTTTATTTTTATTATTTAGTTTTATTTTATTATTGTTTTTTTAATTTTGGGTTTATTTTATTTTTAGTTTAGTTTTGGTTTTATTAAGTTTATTTTGTTTAGTTTTTTATTTTATTTTATTTTTTTTTTTAGGTTTAGGTTTAAATTTAGGTTTTAGTTTATGTTTTTATTTATTTTATTTTATTTTACTTTATTTAAGGTTAAATTTTATTTATTTTATTTTTTATTTTTTTATTTTAGTTTAGTTAGTTTTGGGTTTTTTTAGGTTTTTTAGGGTTTAGGCATTAGGGTTTAGGGTTTTGGGTTTTTGGTTAGGGTTTAGGGTTAGGTTTAGTTTTGGGGTTTAGGCTTAGGTTTAGGGTTTAGGGTTTAGGGTTTTTTAGGGTTTAGGGTTAGTTTAGGGTTTTAGGGTTTAGGGTTTAGGGTTACTTTTAGGGTTTAGACTTTAGGAGTTTTTTAAAAAAAGTAAATTTAGGATCAGTTTATTTATTTTTTATTTTATTAGGTTTATTTTTAGTTTAGTTTATATGTTTATTTTAGTTAAGATATTTTTAGTTTAGTTTTATTTTATTTTATTTTTTTAGGTTTTGGTTTATTTTTTATTTTTAGGTTTAGGTTTTTATTTTATTTTTTTTTTAGGTTTAGGTTTATTTATTTTTTACTTTTAGGTTTTATTTTTGAGCTTAAGTTTAGGTTTATTTTTAGTTTGTTTTATTTTATTTAGTTTAAGTTTAGGTTTAGGTTTTGTTTATTTTAGGTTTAGGTTTAGGTTATATTTATTTTAGTTTAGGTTTAACTTTATTTTATTTGTTTATTTTAGTTTTATTATTATTTTTTTTTTAGTTTAGGTTTAGGTTTATTTTTTATTTTTTTTAATGTTTTATTTTAGGTTTATGTTTTATATTTTATTTAGTTTATTTTATTTTTTATTTTTCATTTAGTTTTAATTTTATTTTTATTTTTAGTTTAGCATGGTATTTTTATTTAATTTTAGATTAGTTTTTTATTTTTTATTTAATTTTTTAGGTTTAGTTTTTTAACTTTAGGTTTAGGTTTAGTTTATATTTTTTTATTTTATTTTGGTGTAGATTTTATTTATTTATTTATTTTTAGGTTTTATTTATTTTAAGTTTTAGCTTTTTTTAGGGTTTAGGGTTTAGGGTTTTATTTTTTTTTTAGTTTAGGGTTTAGGGTTTAGGGATTAGGGTTTTGGGATTTAGGGTTTAGGGTTTAGGGCATAGGGTTTTAGGGTTTAGGCTTTAGGGTATAGGGTTTTAGGGTTTAGGCTTTAGGGTAGGTTTAGAGTTTAGGGTTTAGTGTTAGTTTTAAGGTTTAGGGTTTAGGGTTTAGGTTTTTTTATTTTTTTTTTATCTTTTTAAATTAAGCAACTCGTAGGTTTAGGTTTATTTAGTTTATTTTTTTAGTTATTTTAGTTTATTTTTATTTTTATTTAGGTTTATTTTTATTTTTATTTATTTTAAGTTTATTTATTTTAGTTTAGGTTTTTTATTTTAGTTTATTTTTTAAGTTTAGGTTTATTTTTTTATTTTTTTTTTAATTTTTTTTTTAGGTTTAGGTTTTATTTTTTTATTTTATTTTAGGTTTAGGTTTAGGTTTTATTTTATTTTTTAGGTTTATGTTTAGGTTATTATTTTATTATTTTTAGGTTTATTTGTTAGTTTAGGTTTAAGTTTATTTTTAGTTTATTTTATTTTTTATTTAGTTTAGGTTAGTTTAGGGTTTTTTGGGTTAGTTTAGGGTTTATTTAGGGTATAGTTTTAGTTTAGGTTTTGGGTTTAGGATTTAGTTTAGGGTTTTTTTTTAGGTTTAGGTTTATTTTAGTGTTAGTGTTTAGGGTTTAGGGTTTAGGTTTATTTATTTGGGTTTAAGTTTAGGTTAGGGTTAGTTTAGGTTTAGGGTTTTTTAGGGTTTAAGATTTATTATTTTTTTATTTAGGTTTAGGGTTTAGGGTTTAGGATTTATGGTTTAGGTTTAGGGTTTGGGTTTGGGTTTTTTTAAAATAAATTATGTAGGAGTTTTAGGTTTTATTTATTTTATTTTTGTTTTATTTAGTTTTATTTTTTATTTTTATTTAGTTTAGTTTAATTATTTTAGTTTTATTTATTTTAATTTAGGTTTATTTCTTTTAGCTTATTTTTTATGTTTAGTTTTAAGTTTATGTTTATTTTTTTTAGTTTAGTTTTTTATTTTTTTATTTTTTTTAGGTTTAGGTTTATTTTTTAATATTTAGTTTATGTTTGGGTTTTATTTTATTTTTTTAGGTTTATGTTTTAGGTTTTATTTTGGGTTTATCTTTATAGATTTGTTTTTTTTAGTTTAGGTTTAAGTTTATTTTTAGTTTATTTTATTTTATTTAGTTTAGGTTTAGGTTTAGGTTTAGGTTTTATTTATTTTAGTTTAGTTTATTTTAGTTTAGGTTTATGTTTATTTTAGGTTTAGGTGTTTTTTTAGTTTAGGGTTTAGGTTTTTTTTAAGTATTATTGTTAAGTTTATTTTTTAGGTTTAGGTTTTTATTTTATTTTTATTTTATTTAGGATTTTGTGCCACTATCTTTCAATATGTTTGATGGCAGTGGGAACCCATGATAACTCATTGCACACTTTATGGCTTACTATTGCAAAAGTGATAGTAGGACACCTCTTCCATGTTCATTAGGCTCTTAGGTGTTTCATTTGATTTTTTGAGCCATGATTTGGTGAAGACTTTTGTGGAGTTATCTCTTCATCAAGAGGTTTGTTGGAGCTCAAGAGGGTGATTTGGCCTCATTATAGAAAATACTAGTCCTTGTTGATTACATTCTCGTAACGAGCATTAAATCAAACCATTATCTAAACATGATTGAGATTCTTCTCAAGAATATCCATGGCCGATCACTTCATTAAGGGCTTTACCATCAAAACATTAGATTAATCAACAAGGTAACTAAGAGGAAGCGTTGCTTTAAGCATCAGGTCCAGTGAAGGTGTTTGAGAAGAAGCTAGGACAATTATGTTAGTGGATAGCGAGGGGTTTGTATGAGAGACTACAAGCTTAGTAGCCTCCTTTGCGACCTCCTCTTCCACCACCTCAGCCATCATACTACCCGGTATGCATTTCCACCACCTACCCGGTAGCAATATTCTTATCCAGCAGCTACTTTCCACCTCTTAGGTGAATAAACATATTCATTCAAGAGGGAGGTAGTTAAGAAAATCTTTAAGAATCTTTTAAATAAACTTGACTATCATTTACCAGAGCCTAAGAGGCTGAAGGAAGTGGGTAAGAATGATGATCCTTGTTGTTGCCCCTACCACTGCATGTTAGGCCATGTCTTAGAGGGTTGATCACTTTTAAGGACTAGCAGGATAGTTGAGACCATAGTTATCCTAAGGAATACTTATTAGAACAACCATCTAGTTTATTAGAGTAATCCTTGGGGATACTTGATACTCTTAAGACCAAAGATGGTTAGGATATCTCCCTTTCAGAACCTCTAAGAAGATCATTTCTAAGATCAAGAAGCTTTCCTTGATTTCTAGCTCAAACCTCTAACACCAAGGAAGATTTTCTAGTTACAAAAGATAACTCGGGGAGGGTGATAGCCTAGTAGTAACTATAGCTCAACATACTTTCCTAAGATAGTCTAGTAGTGTAGCCACCATCCGAGTCCAGTACTACCTCCACCATTCTAGCTACCACTTCTTCTGCTAGCTCCTCTTCTACCGGCAAGAGTGTTGTATATGTGAATAAAGGCACTAAATTTCTTACTCTTCTTTACTTGATTTCTATAATGTACCTCCACCCAAAAAAATTAATGAAAGATTCTACTTATATATTATTACTTCTTATGCTCTTGATTTTATTCTGAAAGCTCTTGTGTCTAAATAAAATAATAGCTCTAGTAGTTTTGATCTTTCCTTTAATTTGAGGTCTTCTCTAAATCAATTGGGTTCACCTCTTGAGATTGACTTAGAGTCAACTGACTCTGAGGTTCCCATAGTATAAGTTGTAGGTATGCCTGATGAGAAGGTAGAACTTTCCACAAGCTCATTTAAGTCGAAATCAACCTACATAGTGGCAAAGTTCTACCTCCTAGGGTAGCACCTCAGGATAAGGGTAAGCAAGTCATTAGTTCTAGTGAGCAAATAGCCCTTCCATAAGATGCTCCACCCATAGATTTTCTTGTGGATTACCAAGACAAAGTTGATTACAATGTTTTAGCTCACTTTAGAAAGTTTCCAGCTAAGTTAAGCATATACGACACCCTTATCTTATCCGAAGAGATGAGGGAATCTCTAATCAAGGCTGTACTTGATCTAGAGATATGCTTAGCTCAGTTGACCGCTACTAAAGAGGAGGCATGCCACTTAAAAGACATCTTAGTAGTTACATTCAGTGATGAAGTCTTACTCCTAGGGATGAGCACAACCCTCTCTTTACATATGGCGGTGGATGTTGAGTCTGATATGGTTTATGGTTGATCATTTTATGAGTCTAAGAACCCTTGCTTACTTGAGGATCTATATCTCCAAACTCCAAAAAGAAAGAATGATGTTGAGAGGATTCAATGAAAAAGGTGAGAGGGCCTTGTTATGTTTATTTTTTGATGTATGGGGGAAAGGGGGGGCTCCAAGGATCATGGGGATCTTTTTTGAGGTGATAAACATTGAGGTATGATGTACTATCTTGAAGACATCACCCACAATGGACTAATCATGTAATAAGGACTCTAAGGCATGATGGGTCTTCAAATGTAGATTTTTTCTCCTACTTTCCATGGATGAATAAAGTAGGTTTATATTAAAAAGGTTCTTAAGTTTTCTATGGAGAAAGCCTCCATAGTTAATTAAATCTTAGGGAATTTCTTAAGAATATTCTAGATTAAAGTAGAATTATCATCTCCAAGATTTCAAGGTTAGGATCAAAGATTGGTTGTATTTGGAAAATCAATTAGGAAAGTTTGACGAGAAGACTTATTTTTGGAATCTAAATGAAATAAATAGGAAACACTCATGATACTAGCCTAGTGAGCATTCTAATCTATCCTATGGTTGGGGTTATAATTTTGAAGTTGAGGAGATTTATATGTTTTGAGTTGAAAATTAATTATATTACTTGGGCTTATAATCTAGAAACACAAGGTTGTGGGAATGCAAGAGGAATGGATTTATGCTGTAGCAAGGAAATAGCTACCTTGGATCCTAAATCTAGGGATTTAGTATGAGCTAAAGCATGACCTAAATCTAGCGATAGGTGGACATAAGGGTTTACCTCCACAAGAAAGAATAAATTGTTTGACTTATAACTGCTTAGAGTGGCAACTAACTCCTCCTATGATTTTAAAACCATGTAGTCTGGTCTTATGAATTGTAAGATAGATAGGGTAGTTATTTAATTAGGAAGAGACTAAAGTCCTAAACACACTCCGTAAGAGACTAGGGCATGAGAGGTATGAGCATATGACTTAATGTATAGATGCAAAATATTTTCAATATTTATTTTATTTTAGACATCATTTTGATAGAGGCTATAGGATTTATTATGCTTAAATGCATGATTAAATAGGTTAGGTTAAATTAGCTAGAAGATGTGTTCTCCACCATAAGGATGCCCTAGGTGAAGCATTCCTTTACAAGGATGGAGATCTTTCATGTTCAAGAGAGAAAGAATATGCATGCATGATGTGAAACATACAACCATACAACTAAGGGGTTGCTAAATATTTTAATTATCTTATTTATTTCTTTGGGTTTATGATGAGATTATGAGTTGTTTAAAATTTAGTTATTAGTGATTAGTTGGGTAGAAAAGTAATTTTTATCCTAAGAGCCTAATCATATCCAAGACACATTAAAGCATCAATCATTTAAGAAACGATTAAAAGCTTTCCATCATAATGCATAATGTAAATATAACATCAAAATTATATAAACTATCATAGAAGAAGAAAAGCGATTCTGGTAGTACGAACCCAGAGAAAATAAGGGTAGCTACTCTTACACAACCTAGAATATGAAATAATTATAATTGTATTAAATGTGAGGGTCTTCTTTCTTCATTTCCATTTCTTATTTGGTTCCTTCTTTGATTTGGATGGTGCTTTGCTTCAAAGGCATCAAGGGACAAAACCTTACTCATCCTAATTGTAATAACACTAATCCTAATTCTATTGCAAAAATTACATTATGGGGAAAAAGTAAATCTAACTACACACAAAATAGAGGTTAGCTAAATATACATATAATTCTGTATATTTATAATTTGGACTTAGCACCAAATGGCTAAGCCACTTTATTCCTAACTTGGATTATGCTTAAAGGATTATGCAAGCAAAAAAAAACATTCACATTTATTTTTAAGCATCATAGCATAAACCCTGAAAAACATGATTAGGCTAATATTGGCCTTTCATCTAGTCTACAAAGCATACACCTTAACATTCAATCAAAAAAATACATCATAAAACAAAACATATACCACATCATACACCTTCCTAACTTAGAGCTAGAAGTGGTGACTTAATTTAATGTGTGTATTAAGGCTTGCGTAGTAAGTCTTGTTAGGCATTAGTGTTGTATTTTCTAAGTGTTGAAAGATTCAATTTAACATGAAAGGTTGATTTCACTTGAAGTAGTTTAATTGATTTGAGAATTTTAATTTGTGTTTTATTTTGTTTCATTTGATTACACTTAACTGTTATAAAGAGAAAAAGTTGCCCTCTTTCATCCCTACCATAAGTCACTTTCTAAAGTATATTAATTTGATTTCTCTTTGGTGAATGATTAATGATTTAATTAATCTATGTTTAGGTTCACTTTAAATAATCATATTCAAAATGAAAGGCATCTTAAGATTAATTAATTGAAATACCACATGACATATATTGAATCATTCCTTTCCATCACATGTAACATGCATGATTTAATCTAAGTGTATCTATACATGCAACATATTTTAACACACTTAAATGATGAATGTATGTGTATGTTTAGAATTTATATTTTATTTGATTGAATTATCTAAACATATTAATTTCAAACTTTATCCAAATTCTTATACGAAAAGGAAATAAGAATGAAATTAATTAGGCATGTGTCATTATTAAATCTGGTACATGAGATAATCAAATGACATCCTTGGAGCTAGCTAAAGCCTCATATTCTCAGGATGTCCAGACTATATACCCATTTACATTCAAACATATGTAAATTTGTATACATGAACATTGGAAGTAAGCTCAAATCATATGAATATCTAATTCACCACTTAGTTAATTATGAATGCATGCAATTTTAATGTAAAATGGGATTTTCATTCACTAATCACATATACATATACAAGTACAAAGATATAGGGAAGTATGTGTTGTTGTTAAACCAGGGAAGCAAGGTAATTAAATGACCTCATTTTAAAGCCTCATATTCAGATGTCAGACTATATCTTTTCTTGGACACACATGGATGTATACATAAATGAGAAAGAAAACCATGCAAAGATTGTATTTTATTGAATCATTTATATGTATGAATTAAAGCTCTATCAAATTCTAATGTTGAAATATATAAGAATGAAATCAAATGCATATGTGTCATTGTTAAACCAAGGAAGTGAGGTAATCAAATGACCTCCTTGGGGATAGCTAAAGCCTCATGTTCCAAAGATGTCCAGACTATATACCCATTACCATTTAATCTTATATAAATCAACACATGAATTGAGGAAAGAGAACTCAACATTCATACACTTAAGCAAGCACTTTCATTATTATTGTATTTATAACTAGCATCATAACACATTATTATTCATTTATAAGCTTTTGAAAATACATTTGGATTTAATAGTGATAATAGCCACATATATTAAATTAAATCAACACATGCAAGCTTACATAAAGAAATCCATTTTATTTTACTTGATTTTGAAAAGATGGATGCATGAATTCAAATGACATACCAAATTTAACATGATTGGAAAGAGTATAATCAAATATAAGCATGTGATTCATTCAACCAAACTAGTTCTTAATGACAATCAAATCAAATAAGATTATTTAAAGAAAACCAAAGCTTCTTTATTAATTAAGTTTTAGATTTGATTTAATTTAAAGAGGAGAATATAAATCATCAATTGCTATTTTAAACCCATTCCCATATTAGTGATTTGATTTAATTCAAGGAAATGCAATTAAGTTGATTTTATGGGCTAATTAAGTTGAACCATTAGAATTAATTACCCTTACTTATGTCACCTTAAAGTAATTAACTAAATAATTATGAGCCAACATGATATGCATGGAAATAAACTTGCAATGATCTTAAAGGGCTAATGATTGGCATGATTAATAGTAAATTAGATTAAGGGACTTAATTAGTTACTCTTATTATTTTCCTAGACATGTGATCTAACCATAATGTCATTAAACTCCTTTAGGTTATTAAACACCTAAAGATCTACCCCATGATTTAATTAATCAAGGTCTGATGTGATTATGATTTCAATTTTATTAAGTGATTTAATTAATTAGTTAAATCTTAATTAATTTCATTTTTAAATATGGTAAAATGAACTTAGGGAAAGGGGTCCCAACCCTATTCCTTAGTTCACTTACTTGAACAATGATTAATAAACTTAATTAACCAATTTATATTACTTGTTCATGGGATTAATTCATTAATTAACTTAAAAGAGTAGTTAAGGTTTAGTAGTCAATTTTCTAATTAAGTGAGCAATAAATACCAAGAAAAGCATGGGAGGTAGAGTCATCCCATTAAATTAACCCACAAAATTTGGGATTAATTGCTCAAGTAATTAAGAGTAATTAAAGCTAATTAATTTTTCTAATTAAACCTTAACTTTTCAAAATTAGTTAAGATCATTTTAATTAATTCTCCTCTAAAAAATTCTTTTATTATTTGTATTTTTTATTTCTCTATGATTTTTTATGATTTTTAGAAGTTTCAACCATTAAAATGATTAATTAAGCTAATTAAAGCTAATCCTATTGGCATCATGTGCATTGTGCGCATCGTGCTTTTCATGTGGCACCACAGGATTGCTACTTAAAACTTGTCTAACTCAACGCTTATGTGGTAGCGGTGGATGTGCTTCCTCATCCACCATCTGATCTAAAATTGGATGGCTATGATTAATCTCATAGCTTAATAGGATTTAATAAGATCGATCTAGCGGATCTATTCATGATCGTTCATTTTAATCATGTGGAATGAATGGTTCCTAATCTAACATCACACGAGTGAGGGAGATTGTGGTATGTCTTCCATTGCTCACTTGATCCAAGCTTACCCGAGCTTGGATCAACTCCAAAAAGATCACACACCTTCACGACATCAATCAGAGGGGATCCAACGATCAAGATCACGAGATGCAAGTTTTCTTCAAAAGCTCAACCCATTTTGCCTAAGGATAAGTTTTGGAAGCATACCTCATCGGAGCTTAAGATCGGTGGCTCAACCGATTGAGCAAGCTTCATCTAGTGGAGACAAAGCCCTATTGAGTAGTAATTAGATCAATTCCTCAACGTTCACTCAAAAGGCCATGAACTAATAATTTAAAGCTTGACTTTGATTGAAGTCCCACCTCTAGTGCTCTACAAGCTTGGGAGATGATTTTTTCTTCTTTGATGAGGCCTAGGAAAGGTGCGTGCAAAGTTAATTTGAGTTTGATGGAGAAATGGAGAAGTTCGGTCAGAAATGGGGGTGCCATATTTTGCGGTGGACAAGAATGGCATTTGTCGATTTAGGAATGAGCTTGGAGCCTTGGGAATGGCTCTAGTGACTCATTTTGGGTACCTAAGGCTATGAGGAATGATTTTTTTTTTTGTGTTTGAATGGAAATGAGGGAGTGTATACCCCCCTTCATCTTGATCGGATGGTGGGATCAGGTTTGGCTTCTAGTGGTCATCCGACCATCTTAGGGAATCATGGGTGGCAAGGAGGAGGTAAGTTGGCTTGTCTTGGTTGGTTGAAGGTGTGGAGGTGGCTAATAAGAGGAATCATGGGTGTCCTATGGGTTTCAAATGCTCCAATGGGGAGGTGAGGTGATTTCACCTCCCATGGGTCATAAAACCACTGAGTTAGGTTGGCGTGTCCTGGTGCCTAGGTGGACCATTGGGAGAGTACCAAGTTACCAAGAAGAAACCACTTACATGGGTGATTTATCTCATGTGATGCCACCAAGGGTAGAATGATCATTTGGCATTGATTTGATTTGGCAGATTTAAAATGAGCCAAAGTGGGTTAGATTTCAACTCAATTAAAGTTGATTTGGTTTGGTTTGGCTCAATTTTACTCATTTAGGTCAAATTAGGTTAGGCTGGGTCAAGTTGAGCAATTGGTCAAGTTGGGTCAAACCAAGGGATGAGTTAAGTTCATATGATCATTTGGTATGTTTTGGTTCAATTGGTTTGGTTTAGTTTGGCTTATATTTGATTTTGGCTCATTTAAATTCATTTGAGTCAAATGGGTTAAGTTGACTAATTTGGCCAATTTAATTTGACCAAATTGGCCAAATTGGCTTGGGTTGGGTGTTGGTTTGGGTTTAGTTGACCAATTTAAGATGATTGTAGGCTTTGGTTTCAATTAATTTAGATTTGGTTTTGATTTAGGAAACTTGAACCTTTAGGTCATTTTGGACTAAGTAGGTCAATTGGGTTCAATTGGGCCCAATCATGACTTTGGTCAAGTTCAACAATCAATTTGGAATGAACTTGAGCCATTGGTTGCATCAATTTATATTTATTTTTAATTTGCAATTTGGCTTTGGTTTCATGGGTTGGGGTTGACTTGGTTTTACTAATTTGTGATCCATTTGATTTGATATGATCATGATGGAGGTTGATAGGCTTGGTTCAATCTAAATTGGGTAGGATTAAAACTTGGCTCAAATAGGTAAAATTGGCCACTTTGAGACAAGTGGACCAATTGGGTTTAGTTGGCTTGATCTTAGGTTAAGTTTGATTTAGTTGAATTTATATATGGATTTGGGCTTGATATATAAATCAATTGTAATTGGCTTGGGTTCAAATGGGTTTTGGTTCATTTGAACATTTCAAGTCAAAAGGGTTAAGTTAGGTTTGACTGGGTTGATTTTGGTTTAGCTTGATGATTGTAGACTTGATTTATATTTGTTAATATGGTTGAAGGTTTGATTGATTCATGAGAAAATCAATTGAATTTGTGTTTTGGAATGAAGAATTTTGCTAAGTCCATGAGTTGAGTCATGTTCTTTGGTTTGGATTTTGATTTGGTTTGATTTAGTTTTGATGATTTAAATGTATATTTCATTTAATTTTTTGAATATGTTAAAAATATGATTGATTTGTGAGAAAATCAATTGACTTCATTTGGATTAAGATTTGGCTAAGTCCATGGGATAGGTCATATGGCTTAGGAGGGGTTTTGATTTAATTTGAATTAGTTCAATTTAGTTTTGATCATTTGAATGTATATTTGATTTATATTTAGGAAGATGATTGAAGATATAAATTGATTATAAGAAAATCAATTGATTTTGTATTGATTTGGATTAAGATTTGGCTAAGTCCATGGGATAGGTCATATGGCTTTGGAAGGGTTTCAAGTTTGGATTTCATCATGGGCTTCAATCATTTGGTTTTTGGAATTTGGATTTGGATTTAAATTTGGGTTTGAATTAAACTTGAGGTTTGGTTTGAGAAGGTGAACATGGATTGATTTGGGTTGTAGGGTAGTTGGATTATCCTAATCTTTAAGGCATAACCTAATCCCATGGTTAACCCTCTAAGTCTTTAGGTTTGGTTAAGTGTTAAGTGTTTTGATTAGGAAGTCTTAGTGTCTAGAAGACTCTAAGTCTAAGATGGAAGATTGAATCCACTCCAAAGTGAGGTCAATAGGCCTTAGGCTCCATAGTGTTGCCCTTGGAGATAGATGATTGGTGTGAAGCCAAGTTTCACATGATAGACTTGAATACATCTTTGAAAAGTGGGAGACCATGGATACATGAGAACAACATAGTTCCATCCTCTCTACATCGGTGTATGAAGTTTGAGAGGTGGGATCATCTATGTCAAAGGAGATCTCAAGTCATTTATACGAGATCACATATATGAGGATGCGATTACTACCTCAAAATCAACAAATATATTCTCATGAACTTGGCCAAAGTTTAAAAATAAAAGAAAAGAAAAAGAAAAATAAAAATAAAAAAAAGAAAAGAAAAGAAAAGAAAATGAAATGAAAAGAAAATAAAGGGAGTAGAAATAGACTTGGAGGATGAAGTGGAGCACATTAGATTCCATAGTTCTTACTCCATTCAAACATATGGGTAGGGACTTGACCTACACCAGCAGAGGAAGAGGCTAGTTAGAGGCGGTCAGGGTGGAAAACTTCTTTATTGGCCAATGAAAGATATGTCCTAGCTACCAGGAGTACACTTGCTATCCATATAGAATTTTATTCTAGTTTATAAGATGAGTCTTATATGGTTAGCACACCAGCCAACTCTTCTCAATAGTAGATTCCCTTGGAGGTGACACTTGAGCCAGATAGCGATGAAGACCATGCTCCAAAGTAAAGC
Source organism: Cymbidium sinense (assembly GCA_021442155.1). Classification (NCBI taxonomy): domain Eukaryota; kingdom Viridiplantae; phylum Streptophyta; class Magnoliopsida; order Asparagales; family Orchidaceae; genus Cymbidium; species Cymbidium sinense. The sequence goes on along the minus strand of CM038214.1, from coordinate 6,799,898 downwards.
ATAAGTGTATCTAAGTCTATATGTGAAAAAAGGCATCGGTTGGGAACCTTAGCTCTAACTCTACTTTTCTCTCAAAAGGCAGGGTTTGGTAGTTAAGAAGCCCAAGTCATCTGTGTGAAAACTCAAAGGTTCTTCTAGGAGCATCATAAGAAGTTGATGTAGAACTTGAGGATGATTAAGATTTAATAGAATTACCTTTTGATTGGTACTTGCCTTGTTCATAATTTAGAAAATAAAAGGTTAATCCCACATTCTTGGTTAAATCACAGGTCAGACTACTTTGAAAAATATGGAAAAATAAATGCAAAGCTCTCAATCAAGACCGAGACAAGGATTTGGTATAGTGGGTCCAGTCGATGATGATGATTACTGCTTAGTCATCACAAATCATTTGGAATCTGATAGGTTCTTTTCAAATCATATTAACTCATATGAGGAGTTATGCTTAGAAACTTCAGATGATCCAAATGATTTTGAAGTCAAAGATGCACCAGTGTTGAAGAGAGATCAAGTCAACCATCGATGAGCTCAAGAAAATAACTTAGAATTGAAGAAGATCCAAGCCTAACATACATTCTTTTTGAATGAAATTGAAACCAATGACTTAGTTAGGGTTATTGATTGAGTTTAAGGACTACTTTGCATGGAGTTATGAAGAGATGATACTTGGATTGGCTCTAATGTAGCGTCCATAAACTAGTAGAAATCTAACCTATCAAGCAAGCTTCTAGCATGGGATTAGACATAGAATAAGGTCATTTATGAAGTCGATAAATTGATCAATGCTAGCTTCATTCAGGAAGAAAAATACCATACTTGGATAGCCAATGGCATTCCAATTAAGAAAAAGAATGGACAAATTCACATATGCATCAATTTTAGGGATTTAAATAAGACATGTCCAAAAGATGAATTCCACTACCAATCTCGGAGCTGATGGTGGACATTGCCTCATATCATGCAGTTTTCTCTTCCATGGATGGCTCATCTGGATATAACCAAATAAAGATGGCCCTTGAAGATAAAAGAAACACTACTTTTAGAACCCCGATCAGAATCTATCACTATAAGGTCATGCCTTTTAATCCTAAAAATGCTAGTGCTACATACTAGCAAGCTATGACTCAAATCTTTAATGAACTCATTCATAATCAACTTGATTGGTATATCAATGATCTCATGGACAAAAGTAGAAAAAATGATGACCATCTATTTTACTTGAGAGTAGTTTTCAAATAGTTCAGATAATTTAACCTCAAAATGAACCCCCTGATGTGTGCATTCAGAGTAGCTTCAGGGAAATTTCTTGGGTTTGTTGTCTCACACCAGAGAATCAAAATTGATCTGGAGATGATTAAGGTGATATTAGAAATACTACTCCCTAAAATTTTAACTTAACTTAGATCATTCCAAGGGCGGTCAACATATATAAGATGCTTTATATCCAACCTATTAAGAAGAAGTCATTCATTTTCAACGCTTATCAAAAATGACACCAAGTTCAAGTAGGATGATAGGTGTGAGCATACCTTTGAAGACATCAAGCATTCCTTGATGACGCCACTTGTTCTAGTAGCCCCTATCCCGGGAAAGCCACTCATACTTTACACTACTACGTTAGATGACTCCCTTGGTGGTTTGTTGGCCCAAGCCAATGATGAAGGAAAGGAAAATGTACTATATTACCTTAGTCATCATCTAATCCCTATTGAGGCTAATTATCCACCCATAAAGAAGAATTTCCTAGCTTTAATCTTTGCATCCCAAAAGCTACATGCTATCCAGACGGTTGGCATGATGGTCCATGATCCTCTCGTAGTTTGACATTATCTTTGTACCCCTCCATGCGATGAAAGTACAAGCGCTAGCGGATTTCTAAGAAGCAGACACACTTCCTACTGACTCTCCACTTAGTGATGATATCCCCAATGAATAAATCATGAACTTAGTGGATACTAGCATTCACCACTGGGAGATGTACTTTAATGGTGCAGCTTCCTCTCAAAGAGGAGAAGAACCATAATCTACTATTCCAGGAAAGGTGAGGGTAGGAATAGTTTTCTTAACTCTAGACTACGATGTGATGAGATTCTCATATCATCTATTTCCTTTAACAAGCTAAAAATGAGGCTTTTGCGGTCTAGAGTTAGTGATTACTCTAAGCATCCATCAACATCTTGATTCTCTAGTTATCAACCAAATTGTTGGGTCTATAAGGTTATAAAGTCAAGCTCCATCACTACCACAAGTACACCATGTAGTTGTTGGCAAATCCGAGGTTACCATTTATAAGATTCCTTGAGAGAGAATCGTATGTATGCTTTATCCAAGCTTGCTAGTTGGCATTTTAGAGGATGAGTATATATCACTAAAGGTCCAAAATAGATAAGTTTTATCGCTTATTATATTGAACTGATCAAAAAGTACTCTCTAGAAGGGGAGATTGCCATTGCCAAGAAGGACAAGGAGTTAGATTGGAGGAAACAATCCATGGATTACATAAATAAAGGCAAACTACCTCAAGAGAAGTCTTAAGCCCATCAAAGTAGAGCACTTTCACATGCTCTTATGGATGTGCATCTTGATATGATATATTTTGATCATATGTGGTTATATTATTTAGACAAGCATGAAGCTCATAAGATCATGTGAAGCTTAATTCAATCTAAGATGAAAGCCAAGATCAAGAGACTAAGATACGGTGGTCGTTGATGATCAAGATTGCATGGATACTAGGCGATGCCACCAATGTAAAATACATGTGGTCCTACACAACCACCCAACATTCTATATCTTACATTGGCACATGGCCATTCAGTGTTGGGGTACCAACATTGTGGGTCATATTTATCCTCCTTCTTCCAAGGGTCATCAGTTCATCTTAGCTTTACTAACTTTTTTTGGGTGATAATAATTTCTAACAACTTTTTGGGACAATAATACGCTCCATTGCTCTAATTTTTTATGAACCATATCGTATATAGGTTCGGAGTGCCTCGATAGATTATATCTGATAATTATATTGCAATCAAGAGCATTGAGATCAATAACTTTGCCCAAAGACATATCATAGATTTGATATATTCTACCATCAACTACTTAAAGGAAAATGGATTAGCAGAAGCCTTTAACAAAACTCTCATCCAAAAACTAAAGAAGACACTCAATAATAATCAAGCGATAGTGGTAGTAGTTAGTTGAATCCTTTTGTTACATATAGAAATCCAACTCAGCTACTTTTCTCCTTAGTGTATGGCTCGAAGCCATTCTACCATTAAGTCCAACACCCATCACTAAAGATAGTTATGGGTAGCAAGATCAATAGAGCAGAATTTGTTGCAAGAAGAGCTCAAGGTTTGGAGGAGATGCTTGCGGGCATGCCAAAACCTCAAGTTGTACTAAAATGATTCAAGCTCACAACAAGTTGGTCCATCCTAGAGCTCTTCAAGTAAGAGCTTATTTTAGTTCTAAGGAGGCGATTGTTGCTCTAAAGATGGGAGCAAGTTTGAACCCACTTGGGAAGGTCTTTTGCCATAGAGGCCCTAAGAGGATCTTATCGCTTATTAATCATAAGGAGAGCACCCAATTCTTCCAATCAATGGGCTCAAGAAATATTATAAATCATGTTTATCATCATCATGAAAATTCATTTTGAATTCAATCTCTTCCATGTTGAAATTATTTTTTTATTTATGAATTCATGATGTGTTTAGGATATGTATAAAGAACCTGAGCGGTGTCCTATCCTTCATCGACACAACATAAACACAAACTACACACAAACATATAAAACAAACACATATCTTTTGTCTCGGGCTACATTGAGTTGAGATAATGCCCCCAGTGGCACTCACTCAGTAACTGCTCTAAGTCGGGTTGATGTGCTACCCTTCTAGTGTGTCATCCCAATGGTATTCTTGCTTTGGAGGTTGCAACTTTGCTACACTTTCCTTTCTTACTTAGCCTCTACACATCAATGAGTGCCTTGTTAATTTGGTAGGCCTTACTATGTAATACCTCTGTTGGATTTTTTAAGAGGATGTGAGTGCTATGTCTTGGATTAGCCTTTTACTAACTAGGTTATATTTGAGGTTTAGGATAAGCTCTTTTATGGCTCCTTCCCCTTGATTGCTTCAAGTCTAGGGTCCGGTCCTTCTTTGGGGCAGTAGTCTCTAGGCGGATAGTGTTTGTCCACCAGCGATAGACTATCCAATAATGTTAAAGTTGTAAGCCTACACTTTCTTTCTAGATTGATCATTGCACCGATGGGCAACTTAGGTTGGTTCTCACTATGTTGATGGATACACCTCATGTTGACACCACTCATACACACCTTAGGTTGGTTGGTTCTTTTACCTTACTCTTGCCAAATGTAAGTATATATGCTTTCTCCTTGAGTTGGTTGTACCTATAGGTTTTTTTTTCCATGGTTTAGGATAAAGCTCCTAGCGCAAAATTATATGGAACATCCTTTGTGACCCCATTTTGACACTACATTACTATCGATTAATTTCCTTCTTAACCACCCTTGTGGTTGGAGAATCCTTTTTGTGGAAGTGTAGACCTCCTTTGATCCAGTAAATTTGAGATAAGTTAAGGCCAACATAGCCCCTTCTCAGTGTGGTCACTCTCACACCAATAGGGTCCACACAAATATATAAACTAAATATATATTCACTTGTGGATTAGGAGGACACCTAGGTACCTTTTCCCAAGCGGTATCATATCTTTAGGGTGTCAAAAAACTCCCTACAAATCGCTTTACTACTCTTGAGTTGATATAAGTCCCAGACATTCACTCAGTAGTGCCCCTAAGTCGTTGATTTAGTCTTCTAATAGGTCACCCTGATAGATAGTGTAGATGCACACCACTTGTCATTGCACAAAAAATTTAGGTTGGCTAGCTCCCACGAATAGACTATCCCTTTGGATTTGTAAATCTAAGATATGACAAGTCCGATATAGCCCCTTCTAAGTAGGTCCCTTGCACACCCACATGGTCCATAAATTAAATCTATGAAATTTGATCAAGCTCACATCTCCAGCGGATATGCCCTTAATTCAAAATTAAACTAAACCAAACAAACCATATCAAATCACATGAAATTAAGATAAAATTAATCCTGACTACTTTTTGAGTTGACATAACTCCCCCCATATTTTACTTTGTTAGAGTTGATTTGTTATTGTGAGGTCACCCAGTGGTTGTTCCGCTTTGGAAGATGTATGTTTTCTATGCCTTCTTCCTAACCATTACACGAAAAGGCAACCCCAGGTTGGCTAACTCTATACTTTGGATTTGTAAATCTAAGGTGGGTCAAGGATGATATAGCCCCTTCTGGAGGGTCACACACCAACATACATTACTTCATTAAACCCAATCTAATTTAGTTAAATCACACCCTTCCCGGTGGAGCCCCAAATCATAAATAAATAGGTCAAGCAAAAAATCAATTCAAAACCAACCTCCTTTGGTGGAGCCAAATTAAACTCCAATAGAGTCTAAATCAAAGAAATCCAACCAAACTCTTATCTCGGTGGATACACAATTCTATAAATCAAACTCAAATCTTAATCCCCCTTGGATAGCCTAAACTTGCTTTTTTTAGTGGAAAGTTCATATACCCGATCCCAGTGGACTCGAGCCCATATCTCTAGCAGACATGCCTCTACATCAATTAAAATAAAAAAATAATGTCAATTTGATCTTAATCCCTAGTGGATTGTAGATTCTTATCCCAAGCATATCTTCTTTTCATAAATCATATAATCAAATTCAAACCTTATCCTCAATAGATTTTCTTCTTCTATTCCCTCGATGTCATGACCATACATGTGATCCCCTAATGGATCTCCCTCCATGCTTCACATGGAATTCTCATCAAACTTATTTCTTCTCTTACCTATAATACTTCAACCAAAGCTAAAAAAGTATTCATTCAAATTACATCATCTTAACATTCTAATTAACATTTTATGATTTGTGATGGTGCAAGCTCAAACTAACTATACAATATCATGCTAAACATATTATAGTGTAAATTAACAGACTATATTATATTATAATATATGATGTTATATTATAATTTATAATAACATAATATATTGTCTAACATTATTCCTCATTAAAATCACTTAAAAGGAACAAATAATAAAATTTTCTCAAAATATGAATAATGTTCATTTTGGATATAAAATTGTTATTTTTCTATTAGAAATGCTAGAAAATAGCATAATTTTGGTGTTGCTTTTTGTTGTGTGTGGTGAATTTGGCCAAATTCTTCCATCTCAACCTTCAAATTAACATTTTTGTGAGTTTTGACCCAAAGTATTATAACAAATGTAAAATATACTAAAATGTACAATAATATTTTGTAACACACCACCACATTCATATAAATGTGAAGTTATATTATTATGTACATTATATTTTACTATGCTTTCATATAATATGTTATCTTACATTACAATTTAAAATCGATCACTTTACGAAAAAAATTAAAAAATTTGGTTGAAAAATGAACATTTATTTTGGATGTAGAATTTAATTCTTTGATTAAATGACACACCATAGCACACCCCCAATGATGTTCCCTAAAGTTTACCTTAATTTTGTCCAAATCCCATTATCTCAGCCTACAAATCAGTATTTTTATGAATTATACTAATACAAACTCTACTACATCATACTATAACAAACTAAAATATGCTAAACAACAAGTAGTAATACATAATAGTATGCTATTATGCAAGATGCTACATTATGTTATGGCATCCTATATAATAATACACTATAACATGTTATATTAGATTATATTGCATATCACATCATAAAAGATTGCTTAAGATAAAAAATTATAAAATTAGTCTAAATAATAAAAAACTATATATTTTATTCGTACCACTTACATATTTTAAATTGAAATAATATATTGTGATGCCATGCTCCACCTATTATGAATTTGGCCAAATTCCCCCATTTTTAAGTCTAAATCAACATTTTCATAAATAATGCTAGTGTAGGCTCGAATGCATGATTGTTAAATATTAAAAGAATTTAAAATGCACAAAACAATATATTATAATATATGATGTTATACTATGCTACAATATATAATATTTATTTTGAACATAAAATCTTACTATTTCGACTACAAGTGGGTGTAGCACACCTTTGGTACTACAAGCTAATTCCCACTTCAAATTTAACAAATTTTTATCATCGATTTATTAAATCAATATTTTAATTATTTATATTAATATAGACTATAGGACATAATACCATAATATACTAAAACATTTTAAAACATCTTATAATATCCAAAACACATCACTACATGCTCAAATATATGATGTTACATTACTATAATATATAATATAATATGATTTAGGGTTAGGATTTATTCAAATCTCTAACAATCAAGGAAAGTCTCTTGAAAACATTTTCTTTAGCCACCATAACTATGTTAGATTAGGTCATTTTTTAGATCTACTCTAATGATATATATTTATTCAAGGTTTAGGGTTTAGTTTAGGGTTAGGCTTTAGGGTTAGTTTAGGGTTTAGTTTAGTGTTTAGTATATTAGTTTAGGTTAGTTTAGGGTTTAGGTTTTAGGGATTAGGGTTTAGGTTTAGGTTGTATGTTTTAGGGTTTAGGGATTAGGGTTTAGGATTTGGGTTTTAAGTTTTAGGGTTTTGAGTTTAGGTATAGTGTTTATGGTTTAGTTTTAGGGATTAGTGTTTAGGGTTTAGGTTTAGGGTTTAAGTTTTAATTTAGGATTTAGGGTTTAGGCTTCAGAGTTTAAAGTTTTTTTTTTTATAGAGAGTAAATTTAGATTCAACATTTATTCTTTTTGAGTTTGTTAACCTAGTAGCACCCCAAGTTTTCTAAGACACAAGCGATGGCATAGATAAAAAATGTGCACCCATAGAGCAAATCAAAACCCTAGATAAGTAGAACCTTCTCTACTATAAGGACACAATTTCATAAAAATGTGATCGGATCAACCGTTCTTTAGTTTCACCAGTTTCAATCAGAACCACCCTTACCTCTTGAGTAGCAGAATCCACCATCATATCCTCAATTTCTCCCTTCGCCACCACCACGATCATAACCTATGTTGATCCTCTAGCCTTCATAACCACCATTGCTCCGACCACCACCTCCATATCAAGCAGCACCTCAAGATTCCCCACCACCACTACGATAACTGTCACCTCCACCTTTGCCTCCACCGCTAGATCTTGACTGAGCCTAATTGACGATGATGTTCCTGTCGTCAAGGTTTTGTCCATTCTTAGGGTTTATGGTTTATGGCTAGTTTAGGGATTAGGGTTTAGGGGTTAGGGTTTGGGGTTTAGGGTTTAGAGTTATAGGTTTTAGGGTTTAGGGTTTAGGGGCTTTGGATTTAGAGTTTAAGGTTTATGGTTTAGGGTTTAGGGTTTAAGGTTTACGATTTAGTGTTTAAGGTTTATGGTTTACGAATTTAGGATTTAGGTTTTTGGGTTAGGGTTGTAGGTTTAGGGTTTAAGGTATAGGGTTAGTTTTAGTGTTGTATGTTTTGGGTTTAGGGTTTAGGGCTTAGGATTTAGGGTTTAGGCTTTTTTTTAATTAAGTAAATTGGTAGGTTTATGTTTACTTAGTTTATTTAGTTTATGTCTCCTACTACCACCACCATGACTATAACCTCTATCTCTCTTCTTACCTCTGTAACCACCACTACTCTAATCACCACTTCCATAACCACTAGAACCTCAAGAGCCCTCACCACCCTCGATAATCATAGCTTTATCTTAAGCCTAGTTTTGATGTTCTTAAGGTTTTCCCATTCTTAGGGTATAGGTTTAGTTTAGGGTTTAGGTTTTAGGGTTAGTTTAGGGTTTAGCATTTAGGGTTTATGGTTTGGGGTTTAGGGTTTAGGATTTAGGGATTAGGGTTTAGGGATTTAGGGTTTTGAGTTTAACATTTAGAGTCTAGGGTTTTTAGGGTTTAGGGTTTAGGGTTTAGGGTTTAGGGTTTAGGGTTTAGGGTTTAGGGTTTAGTGTTTAGGGTTTAAGGTTTAGGGATTAAGGTTTAGGATTTAGGGTTTTATGGTTTAGGGTTTAGGGTCTAGGGTTGTAGGTTTAGGGTTTAGGGTTTAGGGTTAGTGTTAGGGTTTAGGGTTTAAGGTTTAGGATTTAAGGTTTAGGCTTTTTTGCTTAAATTAAGTATGTTGGTGGTTTTAGGTTTATTTAGTTTATTTTTTATTTATTTGAGTTTAATTTATTTTTATATTCTTATTTAGGTTTATATTTTTTATTTTGCTTAGTTTATTTATTTTAGGTTTATTTATCTTAGTTTAGGTTTTTTTTAGTTTCTTTTTAGGTTTATGCTTATTTTTTAGGTTTAGGTTTATTTTTTAGTTGAGTTTTATTTTTATATTATTTTATAGGTTTAGGTTTTATTTTTTTATTTTTAGGTTTAGGTTTAGGTTTAGGTTTTTATTTTATATTTTTTAGGTTTAGGTTTTTATTTTAAGTTTATTTTTAGGTTTTATTTTTTAGTTTAGTTTTAGGTTTATTTTTAGTTTATTTTATTTTCTTTAATTTAGGTTTAGGTTTATGTTTAGTTTATTTTAGATTTAGGTTTAGGTTTTATTTATTTTAGTTTAGTTTATTTTACTTTAGGTTTAGGTTTATTTTATTTTGTTTATTTTATTTTAGGGTTAGATTTCTTTTAGTTTAGGGTCTAGGTTTTATTTTTATTTTTTTTAGGTTTATTTTTTAGGTTTAAGATTTTATTTAGTTTTTATTTTATTTTATTTTTATTTTACATTTTATTTTTATTTTATTTAGGTTTTATTCTTAGTGATTGAGGTTTAGGGTTTAAGGTTGTAGGTTTAGGGTTTAGGGTTTAAAGTTAGTTTTAGGGTTTAGGGTTAAGGTTTAAGGTTTAGTGTTTTAGATTTAGGGTTTAGGGATTAATGTTTAAGGTTTAGTATTTTTTTCTTAAATTAAGTAAATAAGTAGGTTTAGGTTTTTTTTTTTAGTTTTTTTTATTTTTTTAGTATAGTTTTTTATTTTAGTTTATTTTTTAGGTTTAGGTTTAGCTTTATGTTTATTTTTTTAGTTTAGTTTTATTTTTATTCTATTTTTTAGGTTTAGGTTTTAGTTTTTATTTTTAGGTTTATGTTTAGATTTTTATTTTATTTTTTTAGGATTAGGTTTTAGGTTTTTATTTTTAGGTTTATTTTTTTTAGTGTAGGTTTAGGTTTATTTTTACTTTATTTTATTTTATTTAGTTAATGTTTAGTTTATTTTAGGATTAGGTTTATGTTTTAATTATTTTAGTTTAGGTTTAGTTTTATTTTCTTTTGATTATTTTATTTTTATTTTAGGTATTGGTTTTTTTTAGTTTAGGGTTTTAGTTTTGTTTTTTATTTATTTTTTGGTTTTACTTTAAGGTTTATTTTTTTGATTTAGGTTTTTATTTAGTTTTTATTTTATTTTATTTTAGGTTTATTTTATTTTTATTTTACCTTTAGTTTTTATTTTATTTAGGTTTTTTATTCTTTAGTTTTATTTTATTTTATTTTTAGGTTTATGTTTTAGTTTAGGTTTTTATTTTATTTTATTTTTATTATTTATTTGGGTTTATGTTTATTTATTTATTTTATTTTAAAGTTTTATTTAGTTTAGGTTTTGGTTTTTATGTTTTTAGGGATTACTGTTTATGGTTTTGGGTATAGGGTTTAGGGTTTTTAAGGTTTAGGGTTTAAGGTTAGCTTAGTGTTTAGGGTTTAGGGTTTTGGGTTAGGCTTTAGAGTTTAGGGTTTAGGGTTAGTTTAGGGTTTAGGATTTAGAGTTTTAGGGTTTAGGCTTTAGGGCCTAGGGTTACGGTAAAGGTTTGGGTTCAGTGTTTATGGTTTACGATTTACGGTTTAGGGTTTAGGGTTTTTTAGGGTTTAGGGTTTTGGGTTTTGGGTTTTGGGTTCTAGGTAGGGCTATCAAAAAAGCTCATTGTTCATGACTTCGTGTTATTTCGATATTTAGCTCGTATTTGGCTCGTTCATTAAGTAAATGAGCCGAACATTTTCAGCTTGATTTATAAATGAGCGAACACGAACAATCCTTTGTTCGATCATGTTCATTTCGATTTAGCTTCGAAATAAATAAATACTTTATATTAAATTTTATTTAAAATATAATTTATGTCATTAAATATTTTTAAAATTGATATTTAATTTAATTATAAAATTAGTTAAAATTTTTTTAAATAAAATAAGCTAAAATATATTAGTAATTATTATTATAGGTTTTTTTAAAATTATGCTTACTGTTTACTATTTGGGTTTTAGGTCGTATTAGTTAATCCCAGTCATAGGAATTTATATTAACGGTTGGGATTTAAAATATGACGAGCGACGGAGCGAGTGATATCTGATATTGCCCTAGTCTCTCGACTCGTTCCGCATTTCGACCGCAGCCCTCTCGACTCTCTACCTCTCGACTTTCTGCCCTAATCCTGTAAGTCCCTCGACTCCCTCTCTCATCTCAGTGTTTTGGCTGCCAAATTTCTACTCTTCTTAGCAAGGGTCTTACGAGTTGTGAGTTTTGCGAGTTGCAAATTGCAATGGTAATATCTGTAAGCAATAGCAGAACCTCACGGATGCGATCTGGATTTCTAGGGTTTGATGCTGACCATTATTTTCTTATTTTTATGAAGCTTCTACTTGGGACTATTACTTTGTATCATTATTTTCTTGTTTTATCAAGCTTCTAGGTTTCATGTTAAAGGAGAAATGCTCTTAAGCTTTTTTTGTCACGATTTTTCATTTGTAGACTTGAGCCACTTGATATCGTTATATGTTATTGTCTGGACCTATTGAAATGCTTGAAGTGCTTATTGGTTATGCCATGTACGATATTCTACATCTTATGCATATGCTTATTGTGGATGATTAGGTTATTCTTTGTAGGTTATTAAAATGCGAAGTGCTTTTCGGTTTGTCGTCCGCCATTATTGTCTCTGTTATTTGGGAGCTATATATTATTGTCTCTGTTTGATTTCTAATTTTCTTTTACTCTTCTCAGTTCTCATTCTAATTTGTCTTATGATCTGTCCATTATTCTCATTTTGGGAACTATATATTTTGCTTAGGTTTTTTCATATTTTTTTACTCTTCTCATTCTAATTTGTCTTACCATTGTTTGTCTATTATTTTGGAAATATATGTTATTGCTCGTTTGATTTTATTCGTTGGCATGGATACTATTTATTTATTTTGGTTGCCATTACTTTGTTGTCTCTGTTGGCATGGATACTATTTATTTCTATTCGACCATTATTTTATTGTCTCTGTTGGCATGGATGCTATTTATTGAGCTGATTTGGTGCTGATAATAGATTACCTTAATTATGTATATCTTGGAGTTGCAATTTTTTTTGAGCTGATTAAATGAGAAGATAGCAAAATATTGAATATGGAGTTTAGTATGGAGATTGGAGAGTGTATGTGTATGTGGTCCTAACTCATATTTTCTTTTTTATTTAGTGTACAATCATGTCTAATGTGGATCATTCTCAGTCTGCATCATATGGTGATGATTTAGTTGTAGGTAATGATATACCAAGTACTTCACAACAAGTTGAATCAGAGGAGCATACAATTGAGACTACTAGTGCTGATGTTAACCCTAAGAGAGGTAGGAAGAGAGTATCTTTAGTGTGGGAGTATTTTATAGAAACCACTTCTGTATTTAAGGGGGAGAGTATACCCTCTTTATAATGCATATATTGTCGCAGGAAATTTCATAAATCAAAAACTGGCACAACTTCACAACTTTTGCGGCATGTGAAGGAATGTGAAAAAATCTAGTCTATTTAATAAATTTGATAAACTTCATTCTATAATGTCATTATCTACTTTTATTTCAGCAAGAGTTAATGGAGGAGGAGAACCTTTATGTTAAACTACCGAAAAATATTTAGCTTTGGAGAAGGATACAACCATATCAAGCGGTTAGAAAAATATTCTTGCTTGGAGTATCTTACTTACCTATGTTGTTTCTATGCATTGTATTAGTGTTCATTATGCTGGTTGCAATACTTATTTTGATGATTTACTGTTTGGTTGTTGGATTTTAGCTGATAATGATTGGTGGCTAGCTTTTGACATGCTGCTTGTCTCACCTATTAGTTCTTGGGCTGCTGCTGATATTCACTTTAACTCTATCTTTGAGCTGACATTTTCTTTTTATTTTTGGGAGTTATCTTTTATTTTATTTTTTAGCATGAAGAGGCAATTTGGCATTTTTGCTGACATTTTCTGATTCGGCAGGGTCCCTTTGGTGGGATCTTATTGTGGGAGGCTTTCTTCTTTTCTTCCACCTACCAAGGTTGTTTTTTGTAGGCTTTCTTACAGGCTAAACAGGAATGAATTTTTTGGTAAATTTTATCTAGCCAAACTAAGCATGTGCCCTTACAATTAAAGCATATGACATTGTGAATGGTAACAATTGATAAATGTTAAAAATGTTTTACCAAGAAATCAAATGAGTTAATCACACCATCTTCACAATTTTTTGATGTAATTTCAATAGTTTCAAACATGACTGTGTTATCAGCATAAAAAAAGGATATATTTGGTATATTTTAATGTCAAATTTGTTTTCATGGTTTGATATAAGATCAAGTTGGATTGATTGTTGGATGCCCTTAAGTTCATTTCAAGGGTTATCTATTATTTCTATCCGCTGCTATGATAGTATTATCGAAGGCTCAATTCGACTGAGTTGAATTTTTTCAAGCCATGTAGATTGTTTTGAGATTATGTCACTAGAGGCTATAGCATATCCCTCCCCATGTATGATTTCTCTATTATGGGAATTCCTGTAGATGCCCATTGCTTGTGGGATTCTTGATAGCACCTTTTGTTGTTGCATTGTTATTATAGGAAGATGACAACCTTTGTTCACATAAAAATTGGATATTTTCATTGTTTTAATTTTTTTTATTCTTGAATAAGGTTTAAATGATAACTTGAGGGTTATCATGAATTTTATAAGGTTGATCTTGTGCTAAACATATCTAACTTAAGGATGAGGGTTATGACTAGATGTTCTAAGATATTGTTAATTTCGGGTTTTGCTTTCGATAAAATTTTACTTAAGTTATTTATGTGATTCTTTTGAGGCAATCCAAGTGCAACTTAATTTTAAGGGAAGTCTTCTTTAATGAGATTGAATTTCCAGTTTGGTAACTCTTTCCTTGATTAGAGTTCTTTACATATTTCTTATTTTTAGGTTTTTTTAGATTTTGTTCAAAATGACTTTATTCACCAATTAATAATTGTAATTTTACATAGTTGAAATTTATCATATATATATTGTTCAACCCTTTAGTTTCTAATCTACTTCATCTCTTCTCTTGATAGACTAATTCTCAGGTAATCAGGTGGGGTATGTTGTCTTCCTTTACAATGCTAGTTTCTAACTTCTACAACAAGGAGGTTTGCTGGCTGATTTGGTTCTTTGTTTGCTTGCTGGTTTTGCTCTTTCTGTATTACACATTTTCTGGCTAGTTTTGTTCTTTACATCCTTATTGGGCTATGATAAGATCTTTTGATGATACACTTGGTCAATTTTAGGCAGTTAAGATTATTAATGGTAATATCACTGTGATATTACACATTAGTATGATGAAAACTATAAATTGTAGATGCAACTTAGCTTGATATTTGGCTATATGTATTTTCAAACATTTAATTTAATTTTTTGATTACATTTTGTCAATTTAATGTCTATCATTTAATCAATGATAGTTAATAGTTTGGATTTTTTAACACATGTTTTTATTTTAATTTTTTTTGTGATTTTCATTTTTTTAGATTTCATTTTGTCAATTTGTGCTATTTTTATTTTTTAGATCTAGTATTAATATTAATCTTTCATTTTATCATCTTTTGTGATTTTATTATCATTTTTGTGATTTCTTTTTGTCAATTTGGAACAAATGCTTTATTTTCATTTTTTTTTAGTGATTAGTCTTATTAATATTAATCTTTCATTTTATCATCTTTTGAATGTCTAATATTCATTGCCATTATTATTGATCAATGATTATTTATGTTAGTTTAGTTTAATATTTTATTTTATAATTTTTATTAGTTTTGTTAACATATTAGTTTGAAGATTTTTTATTTTGAAGATATTTTAAGAAGACTATAAAGCTTTGATTATTGATATTATGTTTAATTTTTATTTTTATTTTTTTTTGAAATTGGTTGTATTATATAAGTTTGAATTTGTAAATTTGTATATGCATATATCATATAGATCTTGTAAATTTTGTTAGTTATAAATTAATATTTTTTGTTTCTTATGTATTTTTAATCTTATTTATCATTTAATTTAATAACATAAATTTTATCAGATATAATTTTGATTTTTTAAATCTTTGAATGAATCTAATTCTAATTTTTTGGTAACAAAGTTTTTTTTTAGTTAATAATTGATTGTATATAATTATTTGTATAATTGTATTTTTTAGCTTTAATTTTATCTAGTATTTCAATTTTTTCATCAGATAAGATTTTAATAATATTTTTAATTAAAATAAAAAAATAAAATTATTAAAATATAAAATCGTGCTAATTTACCAACATGGCTTAAAATGAGCACTAATATTTTTTTCATTTTCACCATGTATTATAAACGAGCTATTTCAACACCTGAATTTCTTTAATAATAAACGAGTTATGCTTCACCACTGAATTTCGTTTTTTATTTCTAGTTTAGCTTAGTTTTATGGTTTGGGTTTGGGGTTTAGACTTAGGATTTAGTGTTTACTAATTTTTTTTTAAGATTAAAACCGACAGTTTAGATTTTATATTTAGTTTATTTTATATTTATTATAGTTTATTTTATTTTATTTTTATTTATTTATTTTTATTATTTTAGTTTAGTTTATTTATTTTAGCTTAATTTATTTTAGTTTATTTTTTTATTTTAGTTTATTTTTTGGTTTAGGTTTAGGTTTATGTTTATTTTTTAGCTTTGTTTTATTTTTAGGTTTTAGTTTTATTTTAGGTTTAGTTTAAGTTTTTATTTATTTTTATTTATTTTATTTGTTTAGGTTTTAGGTTTTTATTTTAGTTTTTTTTAGTTTATGTTAAGGTTTATTTTTAGTTTATTTTATTTTATTTAGTTTAGGGTGTAGGTTTAGGTTTAGGTTTCATTTGTTTTAGTTTAGGTTTATGTTTATTTTATTTTTTTTATTTTAGGTTTAGGTTTTTCTCTTTTTAGTTTAGGGTTTAGGTTTTTTTATTAATATTTATTTTAGGTTTAGGTTATTATTTAGATTTTATTTTATTTATTTTGGCCACCATCCTTCAAGATCTTTGATGGTGGGAACCCACGATAACACATAGCACTTATAGGTTTATTACAACATTGGCGAACTTCCTTCCTCCTTTTCGTTAGATATCTATCATGTGTTGCATTTGATTGGTATGCCGAACTGCATAACTATTCGGTGAAGACTTTTATTGAGTTGGAGCACCTCTTCTTCAAGAGGTTTGCTAGAGCTCAACAGGTGACCAGAGCACCTCATTGTTGAAAAATAAAAACTCAATGAGTCCCTTTTTGATTACATTCTCAGGTCACAACCTGAGCATGAAATGCTAACCATAACTGTTCAAACAACATGCTATTGAGATTCTTCGCAAGAATTTCCATGGCCCGATCACCTTCATGCTAAAGGGCTTTACCATCAAAACATTCAAAAAATTAATCAACAAGATGGCTAGCCTACAAGAGGAAGCTAAATAGTTGCTCATTCCTGACCAATCATCTAAGCCAAGCTGTAGAAGTTGTTTGAGAAGAAGCCAGGGATAGTTGTGTCAGTTGACAAAGGGAAGCATCCAGCCAGAGTTCAATATGAGAGACTACGAGCTCAGTAGCCTCTTTTACCACCCCTCTTCCACCACCTCAGTCATCATACCAGCCACCACAGCAGCCACAATGACCATTTTCACTACCTCAATAGAAAGATATTCATATCCATTAGTAGCTACTTTCCACCTACTCTAATAAATTAAATAAGCCATATTCATTCAAGAGGGAGATAGTTAGGAAAATCTTTAAGATTCTCTTAAATAAACTTGACTTTTAGTTACTAGAGGCTAAGAGGCCGGAGGAAGTGGGTAGGAGCAATGATCCTAATTATTGCCCCTACCACCGCATGTTAGGCCATGTATTAGAAGATTGTATCACTTTTAAGGACTAGCTTGAGCACAACTATAAGTTGGGTGCCATAATTATCCCTAAGGAATACTTATTAGAACAACCATCCAGTTCTATTAGAGTAATCATTAGGGATACTTGCAATCCTCTTAAAACCAAAGAAGGTTAGGATACCTCCCTATCCCAAACCTAAGAAGATCATTTCTAAGATCAAGAAGCTTTTGCTGTGTTCAAAGTAGCTCAAACCTTCAACACCAAGGAAGATTTGTTAGTTGCAAAGGATAAATTGGGAGGGTGACATCTGCAAAGATCTCACCATACTTACTCTGAGTCAGAGTGCCACCGGAGTCCAGACTCTCTACTATAGCTACCACCTCTTTTGCTAGCTCCTCTTCTATCGTTTGGAGCATTGTATTTGTGGATAAAGGAACTAAATCCCTTACTCCACTTACTTTACTTGATTTCAATCATGTACCATCACCCAAAAATAAATTAATGAAGAAAGTTGATTCTACTTATATATTATCTACTTTTTATGCTTTTGATTTTATTCCTATTGAAAGCTCTCTAAGTCTATATAAAAATAATAGCTCTAGTGGTTTTGATCCTTTTCTTTCTAATTCAGAGTCAGACTATCCTTCTATAAATCAATCAGGTTCACCTCTTGAGATTGACTTGGAGTCAACTAACTTGAGGATCTCAGAGAAGTTGGTATGTTGATGAGAAGGTAGAACTTTTAACAAGCTCATCATTCCAAGAAGTCACTTAAGTCAACCTACACACTAGCAAAATTCTACCTCCTAGGTAGCACCTCAAGATAAAGATAAGCAATTCATTTGTTTCAGTGAGTAGATAGCCCCTCCATAGGATGCTCCACCCATGGATATGCTTGTGGAGGACAAAGCCAGAGTTGATTACAATATCCTAGCTCACCTTAGAAAGTTTCTAGCTTAAGCATTGACATCCTGACTTATCCAAAGATGAGGGAATCTAATCAAGGCCTTAATTGATCTAGATAGCTTATTGCTATTAAAGAGGAGGAATGCTAGTTGAAAGACATCTGGGGTTACATTCAATGATGAAGACTTACTTATTGAGCACAACCGCCTCTTTACATTATATGTTTTGATTTGAAATTTAATTAGATTACTAAGGCTTATAATCCACTAGTATAATGTTGTGGGAATTCCTAAGATGTGGGGATTTATGCGCATAGCCCAAAGGAAATAGCTACCTCAGATCCTAAATCTGAGGAGCTTTAGTACACACTAAAGCATGACTTAAATCTAAGAGACATGTGAACATTAGTGTTTACCTCCACAAGAGAGAATAAGTTATCCGACTAAGCCCACCTGTCCTAACTTTGATTATGCTTAAGGATTTAAGCAACCTAAAAAGAGCATTCACATTAATTTTTTAAGCATCTTAATCATAATCTAGAAAACATGATTAGCTAATAGTAATCATCTAGTCTATGAAGCATACACCCTAACATCCAATCTAAAATAATGCATCATAAAACAAAACATACATCACATCATACACCATCCTAACTTAAAGCTAGAAGTGGTGACTTAATTCTAATGTGTGTATTAAGGCTTGTGGGTAAGTCTTGTTAATTAGTGTTGTATTTTCTAAGTGTTGAAGGATTCAATTTAACATGAATGGTTGATTTCACTTGAAGTAGTTTAATTTATTTGAGAATTTTAATTTATGTTTTCTTTTGTTTCATTTAATTACACTTAGCAACTAAGTGTTATAAAGAGAGGAAAAAAGGATTGCCTCTTCATCCCTACCTTAAGTCACTTCTGTATATTAATTTGATTTAGTTCTCTTTAGTGAATGTCTTATTAGATGATTTAATTAAACTTAAGTTTAGGTTCACTTAAAATAATCCTATTCAAAATAAAAGGCATCTTAAGATTATTTAATTGAATTACTACCACATGACATATATTAAATCATTCTTTCCATCACATGTAACATGCATATGATTTAATCCTAAGTGTATCTATACATGCAACATATTTTAGCACACTTAAATGATTAATGTATGTGTATGTTTAGAATTTATATTTTATTTGATTGAATTATTTAAACATATTAATTTAAAACTTTATAAAAATTCTTATACAAAAAGGACATAAGAATGAAATTAAATAGGCATGTGCTGTTGTTAAATCAAGGAAGTGAAGTAATCAAATGACCTCCTTGGAGCTAGCTAAAGCCTCATATTCTCGATATGTATAAACTGTATACCCATTTTCATTCAAACATATGTACATTTGTATACATGAACATAGAAAGTAAGCTCCAAATCATATGACTAATTAAGTCAACCACTTAGTCAATTATGAATGCACGCAATTTTAATGTAAAATGGGATTTTCATTCACTAATCACATATACATATACATGTATAAATATAAGTAAGTATGTGTCATTATTAAACTAGTGAAGTGAGGTAATCAAATGACCTCCTTGGGGCTAACTAAAGCCTCGTATTCCCTGGATGTGCAGATGATATACTTACTTTTCTTTGACCCACATGAACGTATACATAAATGAGGGAAAGAAAATCTTTTAAAGATTGTATATTTTGTTTGATTAAATCATTTATATATATGAATTAAAGCTCTATCCAAATTCTAATGTTGAAATACATAAGAATGAAATCAAATGGATACGGTTATTAAACTGGGAAGTGAGGTAATCAAATGACCTCCTGCTAAAGCCTCGAGTTCTGGATGTCCGACTATATATCCATTACCATTCAATCTTATATAAATCAACACATGAATAGAGGAAAGATAACTCAATATTCATACACTTAAGCTATAAGCACATGCATTTCTTATGTATTTATAACTCTCATCAAAACATAAATTATTATTCATTTATAAGCTTTTAAAAAATTCATTTGATTTAATAATGATAATAGCCACATAAATATTAAATTAAATAAACACATGCAAGCTTATATAAAGGAAATCCATTTTATTTTACTTGATTTTGAAAAGATGGATGCATGAATTCAAATGACATACCAAATTTAACATGATTGGAAAGAGGACAATCAAATATAATTATATGATTCATTCAACCAAACTAGTTCTTAAGAAAAATCAAATCAAATAAGATTATTTAAAGCAAACCAATGCTTCTTTATTAATTAAGTATGGATTTGATTTGATTTAAAGAGAAGAAGAGAAATCATCACTTATTGTTTTAAACCCATTCCCACATTAGTGATTTAATTTAATTTAAGAAAATGTAATTAAGTTGATTTTATGGGTTAATTAAGTTAAACTCTTAATTAGATAAATTGATTACCCTTACCTATGTCACCTTAAAGTAATTAACTAAATAATTACAAGCCAACATGATATGCATGGAAAAAGACTTATAATGATCCTAGAAAATAAAAGGGGCCTAATGCAATTGGCTCATGATTAATAGTTAATCAGATTAAGGGACTTAATTAATTACTTTATGGTTTTCCTACACATGTGGACTAACCATAATTTCATTAACCTCTTTTAGGTTATTAAACACCTAAAAATCTAACCCATGATTTAATTAATTAAGGTCTTATGTTATTATGATTTCAATTTGATTAAGTGATTTAATTAATTAGTCAAATCTTAATTAATTTAATTTTAAAAAAGGGCGAAATGAACTTAGGAAAAGGGGTCCGAACCATATTCTTTAGTTCACATGCTGTTGAACAATGATTAAAAAACATAATTAACCAATTTGTTAGTGTTCATGGGTTTAATTAATCATTAATTAACTTAAAAGAGTAGTTCAAATTTAATTAGTAAATTTTCAATTAAGTGAGCAAATCCCAAGAAAATCATGGGAGGTAAGTCATCCCATTATATTAACCCATAAAAAATTTGGGATTAATTTCAAGTAATTAAAATTTAAATTTAATAAATTTTATAATTAAGCATTTATTAAACCTTAATTACTATTCAAAATTAGTTAAGATCATTTTTAATTAATTCTCTATTGAAATAACTTTAAAATGAGTATTTATTTGCATATTTTTATTTTTGTATGACTTTTTATGATTTTTAGAAGTTTTAGCCATTAAAAATGATTAATTAAGCCTAGTTAAAGCCTAGTCCTATTAGTGCCATGTGGTGCGCTAACACGGTGCACTTTCCACATTGTGCTATAGGATTGGCTACTTAAAACTTATCTGACTCAACGCCTATGTTGTAGTGACAGACGTGCTTTCTCGTCCATCATCCTATCTAAGATCAGATGGCTATGATTAATCCCAAAGCTTAATAGGATTGAATCAGGTTGATCTAGCTAATCTAATCATGACCATCGATTTCGATCATGTAGAACATATGGTGCATGATCTAACATCATGTGAGTAAGGGAGAATGTAGTTTGTCTGCCATTGCTCACTTGTCCAAGCTTACCTGAGCTCAGATCAACTCTAAAAGGATCCTACACCTTCACGACATCAATCAGAGGGGATGTAATGGTCAAGATCACACGAGATGCAAGTTTCCTTCAAAAATCTCTAACCCATTTTTGCCTAAGGATCTACTTTGGAAGCATACATCACCAGAGCTCAAGACCGGCAGCTCGAACAGTTGAAAAAGATTCATCGAGTAGAGATGAAGCATTATTGAGAAGAAATTGGATAAATTCCATGATGTTTGATCAAAAAACCATGAACTAATGATTTGGAGCTCGACTTTGATCGAAGTCCCACATCTGACACTTTGGAAGCTTGGGAGATGATTCATTCTTGCTCAACGAGGACTAGGGAAGGTGCATGCAAAGTTAAGTTGAGTTTGATGGAGAAATAGGGAAGTTAGGTCATAAATGGGAGTGTCTTATTTTGTAATAGATAGGAATGGCATTTTTCAATCAAGGAACGAGTTTGGGAGCTTAGGGTTAGTGGCTCATCTTGGGTAGTAGGCTAAGGAATGATTTTGGTGTTTGAGGAAATGAGTGTATACCCTCCATAATCAAACCTTGGGATAAGGTTTGATTCTAAAGGTCATCAAGCAACCTTAGGGAGTCAGGGCAGGGAGGAGGTGAGTTGGCTCGCCTTGGTTGATTGAAGGTTTGGAGTCAAGGAGGAATCATGGGTTTCATGGGTTTCAAATGCTCCAATGGGAGGGTGAGATTTCACCTCATTGGTCATGGACCTAACCACCCCATGGGTTAGTTTAGTCCTAGGTGCTTAGGTGGACCATTGTGATAGTACCAAGTTGCTAAGGAATGGAAATGACCACTTATATGGGTGATTTGTCTAATGTGATGCCCTTGACCTAAGAGTAGAATAATTATTTTACATTGTATTTTATTTGGGAAGATTTGAAATGATCCAAAAGTGGGTTAGCCAAAATTTCAAGTTAATTGGAGTTGATTTGGTTAGGTTTGGTTCAATTTGACTCATTTAGGTCAAATTGGGTTAGGTTGGGTCAAGTTGACAAATTGGTCAAATTAGGTCAAACTAAGGGTTGGGTCAAGTTCATCTAATCATTTGGGATCTTTTGGTTCAATTAGTTTTGTTTAGTTTGGCATAGATTTGATTTTGGCTCATTTGAATTCATTTGGACCAAATGGGTTTGACCAATTTGACCAAATTGGCCAAATTATCTTGTGTTGGGTGTTGGTTTGGGTTTAGTTGGCTAGGGATGATTGTAGGCTTTCAATTAATTTAGATTTGGTTTGATTTAGGCCAACTTGAACCTTTAAATTATGATTTGGCTTTTTTTAGGTTTATGGTTTAGGATTTATGGTTTAAATGTTGGGTTTAGGGTTTTGTTTTTCAATAGGGTTAGGGTTTTTTTTCAATTTTTTTTAATTTTATCCTTTTTAAATTAAGTAAACTCGTACCTTTAGGTTTATTTAGTTTATTTAGTCTATTTTTTCTTTATTTTAGTTTATTTTATTTTTATTTTTATTTAGGTTTATTTTATTTTATTTAGTCAGATTATTTATTTTATTTTTTTTAGTTTAGGTTTTTTATTTTAGTTTATTTTTAGGTTTTAGCCAGTTTATTTTTTAGTTTAGTTTTATTTTTATTTTATATTAGGTTTAGGTTTTATTTTATTTTTTTAGGTTTATAGGTTTTTATTTTTTATTTTAGGTTTAGGTTTTGTGGTTTTATTTTAGGTTTATTTTAGGTTTTACTTTTAGTTTAGGTTTATTATTAGT
Source organism: Cymbidium sinense (assembly GCA_021442155.1). Lineage (NCBI taxonomy): Eukaryota > Viridiplantae > Streptophyta > Magnoliopsida > Asparagales > Orchidaceae > Cymbidium > Cymbidium sinense. Next base: position 6,776,480 of record CM038214.1, on the reverse strand, counting down.
TATTTTATTTTATTTAAGTTTTAGGTTTAAGTTTAGGTTTAGTTCATTTTAGGTTTAGGTTTAAGTTTTATTTATTTTAGTTTAGTTTATTTTAGTTTAGGTTTAGGTTTATTTTATTTTTATTTTAGGTTTAGGTTTTATTTTTTTTAGTTTAGGTTTTATTTTTTTATTTATTTTTAGGTTTATTTTTTAGGTTTAGGTTTTTATTTAGTTTTTATTTTATTTTAGTTTATTTTATTTTTATTTTAGGTTTAGTTTTTATTTTTTTTAGGTTTTGTATTTTTTTTAGTTTAGTTTAGGTTTTTCTTTATTTTATTTTAGTTTAGTTTTTATTTTTTTTAATTTTCTTTTTAAGTTTAGGTTTAGGTTTAGGTTTAGGTTTAGGTGTAGGTTTTAGTTTAGGTTTTTATGTTATTTTATTTTTTATTTAGTGATTTAGAGAGGGAAACCTCAAGGCCATCATTGCGAGCATACCTCTTGTAGCCCATCATCCCAAGTCCATCATCTTGCAGTTCAAGCAATAGATAAAATAGCCCACAAAGCTACCAAAATAAATAAGCCCAATAAGGATCAACCATCATACTAACGATGGGAACACCACCAAGGCCACCACCAAAGAGGAATAACAACATCAAAGGAAGCAAGCATCATGATGTTAACAACATAAACCAGAAAAAACCAAGACCACCACCACAACAACAACAATAACAACAACAACAACAACAAGCCTTTATCCCACTAGGCTGGGTCGGCTACATGAATCCTTCATCTCCATTGTGTCCTATTATGTGTCAAATTCTCATTTAATTAAAGTATACTAAGGTCATTTTTTATACATCTTAACCAAGTCTTTTTAGGTCTACCTCTACCTTTCTTAACATAAGGCAAATCTAGTGCATCTACTCTTTAGGTCATGGATTTACACTTTATGTGGCCAAACCATCTAAGGCGACTCTCTCCAATCTTATCTACCATCGGAGATACTCCAACTTTTTCCTGAACATACTCATTTTTCATTTTATCTCTAAGAGTAAAGACACTCATCCACCTGAGCATCCTCATCTTGTATCACTTAACTTAGTCTTATGCTTCTCTTTATAGGCTAACATTCTACACCATAAGTCATTACAAGTCTTACCACCATCTTATAAAATTTTCCTTAAGTTTAAGTGTAACTTTTCTCACACAACAAGGGGTATTCCTCCATTTCAACCATCCAACTTGAATTCTATAAACATCTCCATCTATTTCACCATCATTTTGAACAATAGAGCCTAAATATCTCAATCATTCACTCTTATTAATAACTTGTTCACCTAATGTCACAACACTATTAGAACTTCTACAACTAAAATTACACTCCATATATTATTTTAGATCTACTTAAACCCTGTCTAATATTGACCTCCATAATTCATGTTTCTCTTGGACTCCCTCTCTAGTCTTATCAACAAGAAGAATGTAATCAGCAAAAACATACACCAAGGTATATTTTATTGTTAATGCTTAGTAAGAACATCCATAACTAAAGAAAAAAAGATAAGGGCTTAAAGCTTATCCTTGATGTAATCCAATTGAAATGGGAAAATATTTTATCAATCCTCCTTGTGTTTGGACACAAGTAATAGCTCTGTGATACATATCCTTAATGACTTGAATATAACCAATATTGACTCTTTTCCGCTCTAGAACTCCAAAGAATATCTCTTCAAACTTTATCATAAGCTTTCTAAATCAATAAATATCATATGTAAATCCTTTGCTTTTCTATACTTCTCCATCAAACCTCTTATGTATAGCATCCATAGTAGATCTAGGCATGAAACTAAATTGATTGTGAGAAACTTTTATCACATGGTAACCTATGCTAAATTACTTCTCCCATAATTTTAATGTATGACACATTAACTTAATTCCTCTATAATTTGCACACTCTTGTGCATCACCTTTATTCTTAAATATAGGAACCAACAAACTCTTTCTCCACTCATCTAGCATCTTTTTAGTCTTTAAAATAACATTAAAAAGATCTCCTAAACATTTCCACACTTCTATTGGAATATCATCAAGTCCTACTACTTTTCCACATTTCATTTTCTTTAATGATTCTCTAACTTCAGATTTACTTATACGACGATAAAAATAAAATTTCTATTTTTGTTTAGGGTATTAAGGTTGCTAAAATCAATCGTATTCAGATCCTTCATTGAAAAGTTTATCAAAATATCTCATCCACCTATATTCAATATCCTTTTCTAAGAAAAGCACTTTATTATCTTCATGCTTAATACACCTCACTTGAACTAGGTCTTTACTTCTTCTGTCTCTTTGATTGGCTAACTTATACATACATCTTTCACCTTCTTGGTATTTAATCTATTGTATAAATCACTAAAAGCTAAATTTTTTGCATCATATGTTTCTTTCTTAGAATCTCTATAGGCCACTTTATAACTTTCCCAATTCTCCAAGTTTTTACTTCTAAACCAAGTTTTATAACAATGCTTCTTTTTTCTTATCTTTTCTTGCACACTCTAACTCACCACCAACTATTTTTATTAAAAGAAGCTTTTCCTTTTGATTATCCAAGCACATTTTAAAGAACTTGTTTAATTTCACTTGCTATTTTTTCTCACATAACATTAGCTTCTTTATGAACATCCCAAATTGTAAGCTCTTGTAGTTTGCTCAAAAAAATATTTTATTTATGTTCTTTAAGTATCCCCATCTAATCCTATGACAATAATTTGATTTATTTTTCCTATTCCAATCTTTCATCTTAAAATCTAAAACTAATAATCGATGTTGGGTACTAAAACTTTCGCTTGAAAAAGCCAAGACCAAAAAAAACACAAGAGTTCATGTCTTCCACAAGCAAACAGGAAAGGCAGCAAGGCTATCACCCAAACTAGAAAAAGGGAAGCAGTAGTAGCCAAGAGAAGGGAACCATAGCAAGAACAGGCCAACTAGCATGACACCAATAGAGTAGGAAAGAAAGGCCAAAACATCCACCCATCCAACCAACCCAGCTAGCCAAAATAGCCAACCAACCCAGCCAACCAACATAGCCTGCTAGCCAACCACCACAGTAGCAGAAAATCCAAATCTATGAAAAGACCAACATCATCCATCATTCCAAAACCACCCAAGACAACCAGGAAAATGGTAGAAGTAAACATCAGCATCCACCAAACCCAACCAAAGAAACATAAAATCTAATCCAGGTGAGGTGAATAGCTAGCCAAAAACAAAATGGAGCAAAGAATAAGACAAACTAAAATCCATCCATCAGGAGCAACAAAAATACAACAAGAACACTACCAAAACCAACTGCAAAAAGGAAGAGAAATATTAATGAGTGCAAGCATCATAACCATAGCCAAGTTAGGCACCAATACACCAAACCAAGTCACTAGATCCCAAAGCAAAACAACAACCACTAAACAGGCATCAACCATCCAACCCAAAATAATAACAAAAACAAAGCAGCTATAGCCAAGAGAGGAAGACCATTATAAGAAGAGGCTAAAACCACAACCAAAAGAAATAAACTGAAACCAACAAAACTGTTCACCAAAACCCAATCCACAAAAAAGAAGAAATAACAGTCAATAAATAACCTCCACCTTACGAAATCCAATCCAAAATTTTGCCACCAACAGCCCCTCCGATCTGCCACCAACAGAAGAGGATAAACTAGCCAACATAGCTAGCCAGCCAACAACCAACCAACTAACACAGCCAGTCCACTTAGCCAACCACCATAGCAGTAGAAAATTCAACTCAGTTAAGGAAGCAACTAGCCTAGGGATATGGCAAACCCCATATAAAAAAATAGTAGGCAAATCCACCACCAAAATGAAGGTCATAAAAAATAACCAAGCAATAATAATCACCCAGCTAGGCAAACAACATCCACCAGGCCAAAAAAACCAAACAACCTAAAAGATAGAACAACTAGTAGCAACCACTGTGCCAACCCAAAAACAAGAGCTCAAAAACAAAACCTATCATAGCCCAAGAGTGAAAATAAGCAAATGGCCACAACCTAAAGAGGGTTTAACAAAGGGGAACCAAAAGCAATGGCTCATAAAAAACCAAGCCAAGAAAATTATAATCTGAGATAAGGTAATCTAGTGTTATCTAGATTGACCAAACCCCTTCAAAGTTTAGGCAAATTTTGATTGTCAAAGAAAGTGAAATCAGTTAAGTTGGCACCTAAAGTAGCCAAGAAATCAGCACAAGCATTACCTTCATGAAGGATATGGGAAATTTTATAACAACTTGAGAAAGAAGATTTTAGTATGATTGAGAAGATATAAATAATCAAGCATTTCCTATTCTATTAGAGTTTAGCATGTTAAGAAGTAAAGAGTGCAACTTCAATCTAGATGTTGAGGAAACCTTTATTCAAACAAATTTCAATAGCTTTATTGATAGCCAACAACATAAAAATGAATGGGCTTTGAGAGGATAGGAAAAGAACAAATGATAGTACCTTTAGAATACCTAAGATACCACAACCATATTTATTGAAGCACTCATCAAGATTCACTTTAATCAAATTTTCTTTGGGATTGATCCAATTGATAATCCTAACTCTTTTATAAGAGTCAACATTAGGCAGAATGATACCTAATTTTTTATCCATAAATTTATAGCCTTTAAAATGAATGTTCCTAATAAGATTAACATTAAATAAAGCATGAATTTTTTCTTTGGTTCTAGCTAAGGTCCTTTTATGGATCATAGGAATACCATGATATTTAGCATCATTTCTATACATCTAGATGAACTAAATAAGGGTAATAGCAACAAGAACTTTGATATGATGTTTCATAGTTTTTTTGAAACAGACTTCAAGAAGTTGATATATGGAAAGAGAGCCATGAAAGAAGTTGGTATTAAATAAATCATCACACCATAACCATAATTTAGAAGCAATAGGACCATTGATAAAAACATGAATAACATCATCAATATGGAAGCAACAATAGCACTTTGAAGGCAAATAAAACCCTTTATTCTAGAGCAAAGTGTCCACAGGAATAAAGTTATTCAAAATCCTCCAAGCTAAAAGAACATAAGAAATGGGAATGATATTGTTCCAAAGTTTATTGAAAACATTAGAGGAGTTTTGTTTATCTCTAATAAAATTCCAAACCTCTTTAAGAACAAAATCATCATTGTAAGAAAGCTTGAAGAGAATTTGGCTAGGTTTGTTAGAGAAAATAAGGATATTTCTAAAGTTATCTAAAAGAGAAATATGGATAAAATTCTCAAGTTTGTTTTCATTCCAAGTGTTATTATGCTAGAAAGAATTTACTTTGATAGATGTAGTAGAGTTGGTAGATAAAAGGGAGTCAATAAGGCCATTGCCAATCCAATTATCTTTCCAAATGAAAGAAGAACCCGAATGAATACCCCAAGATATTAAGGGTTCAGTAACCCATTTAATGGAGTAATGCCTTTTCCAAACTGGAGTGACACCAACTTTATAAGCACATATAAGAGCGTGTTTACCTTGGTAATATTTTTTCATCATAAAATTATCCCAAAGGCTATCATTCTTTCTAAAATTCCACCAGAGCTTATGAGAGAAAGTAATAATAAATTTTACATGCAATCGAGACCATCTTTCACCCAAGGGACCATAATTTATGTGAGGAAGCCCAATGCATTCTTTTAATAGAATTATTGGATCCCCAAAAATATTTATTAAGCAAGAGATCAATTCTGATAAGAGTAGCATTAGTGGGGATAATAATTTGAATCAAATAAATATGCATTAAATTGAGAGTGCTTTTAATAATAGTGAGCCTTCCACCAAAAGAAAATAAATGATATTCTCAAACATAAATTTTATTTAAAATTTATTGAATTAACTCATCAAAAAGATGGGATCATTTTAGAGCTTTAAAAAGAGGTGCACCAAAGTACTTAAGAGGAAGGTGTTGATGTTTAAAGTTAGTGATATGCAAGATTTGATTAATTTCATTATTGGAGATGCTTGAAGAAGTAATAAAATAGCTTTTGTTATCATTGATAGACCACTTTCTACCAAATTTATTTAAAAAAATCTTGAGATTCTTGATATGATGAATAGAAGCATTGCAAAAAAATAATGAAATCATGCAAAAAACTTAAATGAGAAACAGAAGACCACTAAGAGTTCTATAATACATACTAGGATTGTTTAAGAATAGATCATTGATGCTCCTAGATAAGTACTCAACAACAATAATAAATAAGGTAAGATAGGATCCCTTTTCTTAGGCCATGGAAGAAGGAAAGAAGCCTAAGGCTTCCCATTAAGCAAAATAGAAAATAAGGCATTATTAATACAATTTTAATAAGGTAAATTTATCAAAACCAAATAAATTAGAATATGGATAAGGAAATCCCAAGAGATATTATCAAAAGCTTTGGTAATTTAATTTGAATATAATGTTGCCACCTCTAGTCTTAGCATCTAAATCATGAATTAATTCTTGAGCAAGAATATTATCAAAAAATAGATCTACCTCTAACAAAACTAGTTTGGCTTAGAGAGATAAACCTATGAACTAAAGGACTAAGCCTATTGGTTAGAATTTTGAAGCTAAGGTTATTGAAAAAGGTGCAAAGACTAACAATTCTAAAATCACTCCAATAGTCTAGATTATCTTTCTTAGGTATGAGAATAATTGAAGTGCTAGAAAAATATCTAGGAAAAGGATTACCATTAAAAAAATCAAACATAGCCTCAACCAAAACATTTTTAATAATAAACTAGCATTTTTGAAAAAATTGGGTAGTGAAACCCTCCGGACCAACAATAGAATATATGTTCATGCTATTAAGTACTTTAAAAATTTACTCTTCATTATGTATAATAGTAAGCAACTCATTGTCATTATTTTTTATAATAGAAGGAATCAAGTGCAATTTAGAAATAGCATCATAAGAGAAACTCTTATTAAGAATATTTCTAAAGTAATTAATGGTTGAATCCTTAATATCATTATTCTCCATAATCCATTCTCCATTGTCATCATTAATTTTTGAATATTATTTAAAGATTTCTTTTATTAACTAAAGCATGGAAATATCTAGTATTTCTTCACCATTCATAATATGTTTGCTAGTTTTTGGTAATAAGACTCTTCCATATATTGAAAATTAACAAGTTTATCTTTCCTCAATCAAGTCCTTAATCTTAGTAGGACCGCATATAAGAGACTTCAAGATCATAAAACCAATTTTTCCATTTCTTTGATATTAGCAAAAGGTTTTTAAAATAATGCTTGTTCCACCAACCTAGATTTTGTTTAAGTCTTTTAAGCTTAAACCAAAATCTATTCATCCCCATAATCAAATTATCAGAATGTAAGGGAGCTTTCCAATTATTAGCCACAATATTAAATAAATCAATATGCTTAATCCACATGTTCTGAAATCTAAAATGAAAGAAATTTTTTAATCTATTAGAGTTATCTTTAATAGAAACCAAAAAGGTGCATGATCCGAGCAAAATTTCCGCTTAAATGATCGAGAAAAGTAATAGGCCATTGAGTAATCCATTGAGTATTAAAAAGAATATGGTCCAACCTTTGCCAAATTCTAGAGTTTTGCCAAGTAAAATTTGAACCCTTAAAGCCAATATAAATCAAATTGCAATCAAGGATCATATTGGAAAATTCTTCCATGGAATGAATATTTGATAGAGCAACCACCTCTTCATTCAGAAGAGAATAAAATAGTGTTGAAATCCCCACCAACAAACCAAGGTTTATTGATAGAGGTAGCAAAATTCTTCAAACTTTTTCAAAGAAGATTTCTACCAGATCTATTACAAGATGAATAGACAAAAGAGCCCAAAACACAATAGTCACCATAAGATATTTTAGCAGTGACAACTTGTTGAAAATCATCAAGAATAGGAACCTCCACAAAATTATTCCAAAAACACCAAATTTTATTACTAACATTAGAGAAAAATTTATTGAAACCGATCATTCTAGCTATGGTTAATTTTGTTTGCATGAATAAGAGGCTCCAAAATTATAAGTAAAGAAATATTATGAATATGACAAAGGTTTGTAATACAGTTACAAATAGAGAGGGTATCGATCCATCTAACATTCCAAACAAGCAAAATAAAACATAAGGAAGTAAAAAAGGTGTTAAGAAAAGGTTAATTAAGTGAGGAGTGGGAGGCCGCAGTAGATCTAGTGTTATTGTACCATTTGGGAGTAATGTTTTTAATAATTTTTTTTAGCATGATAAGTTCAGGAACCATTTCCTTTTCCCATAGAATCATCATCCGAGAAGGATTTAGAAACATTAGTCATAGATTTAGTGGAAGTCTCTTATATAGAAGTGAGTTCTCCTTCTTCCAAGCCATTAGAATTTATTAAAGTTAAAATGAGTATCGGTATAGAAAGTGAGGGAGCTGAAATAGATTTATTAAGAAGGCAAGTGTGATCATGCAGCCCTTCTTCTTCAATAGTCAGATTATTAGACAAAACCAAATATGTTTGAGAATTTAAATCATTCTGAACTAAAATATAGTCAGGTTTTTCAAACTTGAGAAACCAAATCCATATTATCCATTGAATGCAAATGATGCATAACATTGATATCCTCATTAATATTTTCAATTAAAGCTTCATTTTCATCAATAAAAATTGGTAAGGATGCAGGGATCGACTTAGAGAAAAAAGAATCATCATCCAAAAGTTTAGAGATATTATTATTTTTCACATTAGAAACCTTCAATTGCATAGAAGAAATAAGAGGTAAAACAACCTTATTAGGAACATTCAATGAATCCTTTTTTTTAATTAACTTTTGATATTTATGAGTGGCCAGCCTAGGGTTAGGAACAATAGTTTCTTTAATAGGAATTTTCTTTTTTAGGCGAGGATGCAGAATGAAACATTCAGAATTATTATTCTCATGGATTTTACAATGGGAACAAAAGAGAGGGAAATTTTGAAAATCAACTTTATGCATATAACCATAATTTTTAGATCCCAACCAAATTTCTTTGGGATGTTTCTTGGTAATGTCTAATTCTACAAGGATTCTAGCCACAGAAGGTCGAGATTTCATAGTCGTTGCCTGATCAATTTGCAACGGCTGACCAAATAAAGCACCCACAGCAAAAAGTAATTGATGATTAATGAAATGAATTTGCATATTAGGGAGAGAAATCCAAACTAAAATGATTGGGGATTCTTCCCCAATATCAAATAGTGGAGTCCATTTCAGTAACCTCATTTGGCAATTGAAAACAAAATAAGAATGATGAGCGAGTAATCCAAATCATTAATTAACTAAATCAAAATGTGGTGAGGATTAATTAAACCAATCGTAAAAGCACCCGAAAGTTTCATACCATGAAAGAAAGAGCGAATGTTTTCTAAATCCGGTCAATGAAGAGTAAACTTTCCAACCAAAGTAAATTCTAATGGATTAGCAAGCTTTTCCACAATCAGATTAGAGCACATAGCCATAAACATGCCTAAAAAAGTCAAAATAAGTTATAGGGACTCACCTGAAGAACTATCCTTACTAGTGAGACATCTTTAAATGATTTTGATGCAACTGAAGCCAAGGTAGTTGATGCCCTAGTTAGATGCAATGGATCTGTCGATTTCCCCAACAGAATCATTGGGGAAGATGCCAACCAACAGTGTTACTCCAAGTAAAACACAAAGCCAGGAGCCATCGATTCCAAAAGGAATCCAATGAGAATCATGCCAAACAACCGTCAAGCAGTGGCTAGAAAGCCAAAAATGAGAGGGGAAAAGGGGAATCGCCAGAGCTTGAGGTTAAGGGCTCGGGCTGCGGGTGGGTTTAGGTTTAGGTTTTTATTCAATTTAGTTTAGTTTATTTTTTTATTTTTTAGTTTATTTTAGGTTTATTTTATTTTAGGTTTAGGGTTTAGGGTTTGGGGTTTATGGTTTAGGGTTTATGGTTTAGGGTTTAGGGTTTAGGTTTTAGGGTTTAGGGTTTAGGTTTTAGGGTTTTAGGGTTTAGGGTTTAGGGTTTAGGATTTAGGGTTTAGGGTTTAGGATAAGGGTTTAGGGTTTTTAGGGTTTAGGGTTTAGGGTTTATGGTTTAGTTTTTAGGTTTAGGGTTCAAATTTTAGTTTAGGGTTTAGAGTTTATGTTTTTTTTTTTTAGAGATCAAATTTAGATTCAACATTTCTTCTTTCTGATTTCATCAACTAAATAATACTATTAACCCTCACTTTGAGTGAGTTCTCAACCTCCTCTTCTTAGACCTAGGAACCTTCTAGACACTAAGGTTTCTTTAGTCATGAGATACTCCTACATATTAGGTGAACACTTGACCTAAGCATAGAGACTTTGAAGTGTTAATCATAGGATTAGGCCATGCCTTAGGACTTAGAAAATCACCTACCCTATAGCCCAAACCCAATCCATGTACACATTCTTAAATTCAATTCAAATCCAAATTTCCACACCTCAAACTCATTTCAAATCCAAATCCAAGTCCAAACTCAATTCCAAATGATTGAAACCAAGATCAAATCCAAACTTGAAAACCTTCCTAGCCCTTTAATCAACCTTCAAGAACTTAGCCAAATTTCCATCCAATTCAATCCAAACTCAATTGATTTTTTTATAAATCAATTGTACCTTGTTATCTTCTCAAATATAAATGAAATATAAATTCAAATAGCCAAAATAAAATCCAAAATCAAATCAAAATCAATTTAAACCCTTTAAGACATTTCCTTCAACTTGGCCAAAACCCATCTAAATCAAGCCAAAATCAATAGATTTTCTTTTGAATCAATCATTCCTTCAATCATCTATCCAAATATAAATGAAACCTACAATCATCTAGTCAAACCAAAATCAACCCAAGTCAAGCCCATTTGACTTGAAATATTCAAATGAACCAAAACTCATTTGAATCCAAACCAATTACAATTGAATTTATATATCAATCTCAAATTGATATATAAATTCAACTAAATCAAACAACCCAAAATCAAGCCAACTAAATCCAACTGATTCACTTGACCCAAAGTGGCCAATTTGACCTACATGAACCAAAATCCAATTCAATCCAAATCAAAGTGAATTAAGCTAATCCAAACTTTATGTCATGATTGTTGATCACCTAGGATGATCAATTGATATATAAATTAGGTCAAACCAAGTCAACTAGCCCATTGACCAAGTCAACCCTTTAGCCTATATGAACCCAGAACCTAAGCTAAATCCATTGAAACCAATGATTCAAATCAACACAAAATCAACATTTAAACATGACTTGACCTTCAATTGACTAGCCAAATTAGTCTTGACCCAAGTTGACCCTTTATGTCAATTTGGGTCAACTTGGACTTAATTTGGATTTAATTTGGTTTGATCTAATTTGAACCTTTATGTTATTGACCCAAATTAAATCCAAATTAAATCAAACCAAAGCATGCAATGCTCTCCAAATAGTCATATGAAATTGACCTAACCCTTGGTTTGACCTAATTTGACCAATTGGTCAACCTAACCCATTTTGATCCAATTTGACCCAAATGGGTAAAATTGAGCCAAACTTAACCAAATGACATGAAATTTGGTCCAACTGACTTTTAACTCATTTCAAATCAGCCTAAATCAAATTTAATGCCAAATGACCACTCTACCCTTGGGTTAGGGGTATCACATAAGATAAAACACCTATGTAAATAGTCATTTCTCTTCCTTGGCCACTTAGCACTCATCCATAGGTCCACTTAGGCTCCAAGAACACTATCCAACCTGATCCAAGAGGTGGTTGGGTCAGCCATGACTCATGGGAGGAAATCACCTCCCCCCCATTGGAAGACTTAGCATGAAAGACCTCCACTTCCCTTTGCTAGGACACCCATGTGTCCTTCATAGTAGCCACCTCCCATGCCTTGGACAACCAAATTAAGCCACCTAAGGAGAATCCCAACCACCCCAAGCCAAGGACACCCACTTGGAGCCAATAATCACCATGAATGAGGTCATTTTTGGCCATTGCAAGGAGACAAGAAATAGAGAGGCAAAAACTCTGCCTCACACACTCATTTCAGTCTTCTAAAGCTCCCAAACCAACCAACAACCATTCCCACTTGGTTTTTGAGAAAAATCTATCAAAATCAAGTGGATTCTGACAAGGAAGCGGTGATCATTGGTGGATACATAATTTCTAAGTGAAGTAAGAGTCGGAACCCATTCCAAAGCTTCTTCTATCCTCAGGAGCACACTCGTATCATCACCACCACCAAAAATCATCCTCGATGAGGTCATTTTCAACAACCATACGGTTCTTTTGTTTATGATAATTTTTCTTAATTTTAGAAATTTCCTTTTAGGGTTAATTTGGTTGTCTTAACATGATTTGATTATCCTTAGGAATTAATTGATTGAAATCACATGTTTATGATTATTCATTTCTTTCTAATAATGTCAAATGATGTATGTCATTTAAAATCGTACATTCATCTTTTCAAAATTAATTAAATCAAATGGTTTTCCTTTATGTCAAGCTTGCATGTGTTGATTTATTTTAAAATATGTGTGGCTATTATCACTATTAAATCCAAACGTATTTTCCAAAGCTTAGAAATGAATGGTTACATATGCTATGAATGCTAGTTATAAATACATAGGAGATGTATGTGATTATAGCTTAAATGTATGAAGTGAAGCTCCTTTCCATTTATTCATTTTTTGATTTATATAAGTGAGAATGTTAATGGGTATATAGTCTGGACATTTCGGGAATATGAAGCTTTAGTTAGCCCCAAGGAAGTCATTTGATTACCTCACTTACCTGGTTTAACAATTGCGTATACTCCATTTTCTTTCATTCTTCTATTTTTCTAGAATTTGGATGAGGCTTTAATTCATATACATAAATGATTCAATTAAATTAAATATCATTTTTTGCATGATTTTTATTCTCCAAATTATGAATACATGTGTATCTATCTAAGAAAAGTGGTATATAGTTTGGACATCCTAGGAATATGAGGCTTTAGCTAGCCCTAAGGAGGTCATTTGACTACCTCACTTCCCTGGTGGTTTAACAAAGGCACATACTTTCTTATGTCTTTTATACATGCATGTGTGTATTTAATTAGAGATTGGTAATCCTTCCTTTTTAATAAAAATACATGAATTTTCAATTGTTCTAGTGATTTAATTAATTGATTATGTGATTTGGAGCTCTCTTTTTTATGTTCATGCATGTAAATTTACATATGGTTTGAATGTAATGGTATCTAGTCTGGACAGCACGGGAATACAAGGCTTTAGCTAGCCCCAAGGAGGTCATTTGATTATCTCACTTCCCTAGTTAACAATGACACATACATGTTTAATTTCATCCCTATGTATTTTTTGTATAAGAATTTAGATAGAGCCTTAAATTAATATGATAAAATAGTTCAATCAGGCGGGAAATATAAAGCTTCAAATGTACATACTCACATCCATCATTCAAGTGTGCTAAAACATATTGTATGTGTAGGTATACTTAAGACTTAATCATATGCATGTTACATGTGATGGAAATGAATTATTTAGCATGTGTCATGTGATAGTATTTTAATTAGATTAATCTTGAGAAGCCTTTCACATTGAATAGAATTATTTAAAGAGAACCTAAACTTAGTATTAATCTAAAATGTGTAATAAGCTATTCACTAAAGAGAACTAAATAAAAATAACATGCTTTAGAAAGTGGTTTAAGGTAGGGATGAAAGAGGGTAACCTCTTTTCTTCTCTTTACAACAGTTGCTAGGTGTAGGTCATATGAAACAAAAGTAAACATAAATCAAAACTTGCAAATCAATTAAAGCACTTGAAGTGAAACCACCCTTTAAGTTGAATCTTTCTACACTTAGAAAATCTTAACTCTAAAGCCTTAGGACATACCACATGCCCCAACACACATATTAGATTAAGTCACCACTTCTAGCCTTATGTTAGGGTGCATGGTGTGATGTATGTTTTATTTTTTGATGTATTATTTTAGACTAGATGTTAGGGTGCATGTTTTTGTACTGGATGGTAGGTCATGATTAGCTAATCATGTTTTCTATAGGGATTATGTTTAAGGTGCTTAAAAATAAATATCAATGCTCTCTTTCGGTTGCTTATGCCTCTAAGCATAATCCAAGTTAAGAACATGTGGTTTTGTTACCCATGTGGGTGCTAAGTCCAAATTATAAATATAATTGCTTGGGTTGTATGTGTGTTTAGCTAACACCATGTAGGTGTAGTTAGATTTACTTTTCCTATTTTAATGTAATTTTGAATTAGGAATTAGGATTATTGTTATGGGGGGATAAGAATGAGCATTGGCTAGAAGGCTTTGTCCTAGGAGGCCATGTGATGCCTTTGAAGTGGAGAAAACCAAATCAAAGGAGGAAGATACATGAAGACATGAAGACTTGAAGGCACCCCATATCATTTATCATTTGTAAATTGCAAATTATTTTTTATGTATAAGGGTAGGCTCACTACCCATTTTTCTTTTCATGTTGTCATGACACCCTCTTGCACTAGCACGCTATTCTTTTGTTAGCTATAAAATGGTTTGATGTTGTGTTTAAAGTGCATAATTAGGATGGCTTTTCTTAGTTTCCTTATATGTTTGATGTTTGAATGTGTGGCCTGGAATGCGATTAGGCTCTTAGAAAAAAAATTAACCTTTCTACCCAACTACAACTCATAACTAAAGTTTTAAGCAATTCATAACCTCACATAAAGCCTAGGACATAAATCAAGATAATTAACTAAATGTTGAATGGCCAACAATATGAACATCATATTATTTCGCTCTTCAAAATAGAGGATTTCTATCCTTGCATGATAGTGGAATTCTTGACTTGTGAGGGCATCCATTGTGTTGGAAAACACCCCTTTCTTATAGATTTAGCCAACAACCTTATTTCATCATGCATGTAGGCATCAAAAAAAACCATGTCAAAATGAAGTGTCAAAATAAATAAAATTTGAAAAGATTTTTGCAGACTAAGTCATACCACTCATATCATGCTAGTCTCTTAGGAGTGGGTTTAAGAACTTTAGTTTCTTTCTAATTAAATAATAACTAATCTTACAAATCATATGACCAGACTTCATGGATTTAAAGCATAGGAGGTGTTAGCTGGTTGCCACTCCAGGCAGTTGTATGCTCAGCAGTCGGCAGTTTATCCTCTCTTATGGAGTTAAACCATATGCCCATTTTCGCTTAGATTTAGGCCGAGCTTTGGCTTATGCTAAAGTTTCATAGATTTAAGATTTCTTTTGAGCTACAATCATAAATCCTCATCTCTTAGGCATCTCCACAATCTTGTGTTTTTGGATTACAAGTCCTAGCTTTCTAATGAAATGTCAACTTTAACACTATTGATCTTCTCTTTTTTCAAAATTATAAAGCCAAATTATAGGATAGGTTGAAATGCTCACTAGGTTTCCTAGTATAAAGAGCATTCTCTACTCATTTCCTTTGGCTTCAATAATAAGTCTTCTCCTTGGGGTTTCCCACTTGATTTTCCAATACTAATCCTGATAGTTTGAAATCATTGAAGACTTTAATTGATACTTTAATCGAGTATTCATAAGGGATTCATCATCCCTTAAGATGTAATTAACAATGGAAGCTAGCCTCCATAGGAACTTAACAAACTGATATAAACAAACTTTACTTTTCTATGTAAAGTAGGGGAAAGATCTTTAGTACATTTGAAGGCCCATCATGCCTTTGGAGTCCTTATTAGGTGATTATGTCCATTATAGGGTGATGATTTTTATCTTTTGAGATATCTTTCTTGTCATGTCAGATCATTTTAATAAGTACCCCTAAGATCTGCATGGTGTCCCACATCTAAAAAATAAACACCAAAGATTTTTCTAGCTCCACTGGGGAGGGTTCCTCTCTCCATCTCTAGTAGCAATTATTGTCTCCAAACATCTATAGTGGACTTGTATTTTATATGATTCCAAGACTATCTTTCTTTTGTTGGCACTTAGCCTATTTTATCTTTAGGTTGAGCTAGCTAACATCCTTTAGCTTTTAAGACCTCAGTCCATGTAGGTGTTAAAATCCCTATTGGGTCCCCAATAGGTAAATAAAAATTTTAATTAACTAAAGGACATGACTAAAAATTTAGAACCTCTTTACCATTCTCTTGGTGAGGCAAGGTTCATTTCATACTTAAGAAATTAAACTCTTTGAAAAAATATATAATTTCAAATAGTAGTTCTCAAATTAAAATTCACATGACAAAATATCTACATTTAAAGATAACCAAACCTCTTCCAACAATATCCATGATTGTTACTTCGAGGTTCTTTTAAAATTTAAAATCAAATAATTTTAAAATCCTTTTTGAAAAAGAACATATTTCAAAATAGTAATCTCCATTCACACACACCTAAGCTTGTTGAATGAAGATTTTATTTTCAAGATCATGACATAAAATTGAAATTTCATTTAGCACATCCTACATGTGCTAAGTTGGAATTTCTCTTTCAAAAAACATCACACACAAATATCCCATCTTTGAAAATCAAAAGAAAAATATAATTGATTTCCATTTAACATACCTAAATTTGTTAACAAAGTCCCCTTTTCCAAAATCACTAAAATTAAACACATTTAAATTCCATTTGACATACCCAAATTTGTCAAATGAGAATTCCCTTTTTCAAAATCAAAATCAAATTGGACTCGCAACATACCCACATTTGCTAAGTAGAGTTCCTTTTAAAATCACAAATAAATCAAACACACTTGAACACCATTTGACATACCCAAATTTGTCAAATGACAATCCTACTTTTAAATTAAAAATAATTTGAACTTTATTTAACATATTGAACTTTATTTAACATACCACATTTGTTAAATAGAAGTTCTCTTTTTTCAAAACAAAATGAAACTAACTCATCAAACACACTTAATCTCTACTTAATATGCCGAGTTTGTTAAGTCTCATTTTTCAAAATAAAATCAAAATACATCAAACACATTGGGCATCACTTAGCATACCAAAATTTTCTAAGTAAGGATCCCATTTTCAAATCAAATTCAACAAATCAAACACATGAAGCACATCATAGCAAATAACAAAAATGCATTCAAAATGTTTTTTTCAAACATGCACTTGTATCTCATTTAGCATACATAAATTTACTAAGTGAAGATTCCAAAATCAAATCCAAAACAAATTCAATTGACCCTCCATTTAGCATACCCAAATTTGTTAAATGAGGGTCCAAAACATAAAATCAAATTCAATTGTGAGCTAATGGAAGCATCAATTAAGAGCCTCTCCAAAACATTTGAACCCCATTTAACATACCTAAATTTGTTGAATGTGGGTTCTAAATTTAAATCAAATTCAAAGTCACTCCTCTTGTGGTGAAAAATTTCTAATATGGGAGTCACCTTTCAAATCTATTGGGAGAAATGAAAGAGGCAAGCATATAGAAATTCATCTTTTTAAGATGCCATGTAGATCCACAGATGTACTCATTTAGGTGATCAAGTACGTCATCAAGGAAATAGTATACTATCTTGAAAGATAGAAGTCATTGCCCTTTAATGGACCTAATCACCTCAATAAGGAGGAATCTAAGGATGATGGATCTGCAGAGATTCTTCCCTACTTTACATGGAAAAGTAAAGGCGGTTTATTTTAAATTAGTTCATTAAGTTCCCTATAGGCAAGCACCATAGTTAATTACATCTTAAGAAATGGGATTCCTTAGGAAAACTCTCGATTAAGGTAAATGATTATTATCTTCAAAGATTTTTAGGAAAGGACTATCAATCAATTGGTTCATTTTGAAGATCAAATGGGATTGATCGGGGTTATTATCAAGCCAAAATGAAAGATAGTAAGAGATGCTCATGAGGTTATGAAACCTAACAAGCATCTCAAATTATCCCTATTGGGCTTTACATTTTGAAATTGATTTAGTTTGAGTTAAATTTTCATTAGAAATTTAGGACTTATAATTCCTTAACACAAGATTAAGGAAATGCCTAAGAGGTGAGGAATTAAACTTATGACCCACAAAGGAGAGAAGCAACCTCAAACCTTCTAGGGAGCTTTGGCAAGGTGAAAGCACAACCTAAATCTAAGGTGAAAAATGGGTATTTGGTTTGTCTCCAAAGAGGACAAACCACAGACAGACTTACAACACACGGGGTGGATGCTAACTCCTATGATTTTAAATATATGTAGGCAAGTCTTTATGCTTATGCAAGATAGCTAGGTTGTTAGTTATTTAGAAAGAGACTAAGTCCTTAAACTCACTCCCTAAAGAGACTAGATCATGAAAAGGCCATGCTTCAAATGACCTAAATCTAATGCAATTCAAATTTCATTTTATTTTTATTTTTTTACAATTATCTTGACACAGGATAGTAGGATTCATATGAGTAATGCATGAGAAAGAAGGTTATTGGCCAAAATTAGCGAGAAGGGAGGAGGTGAGTTTCCACCATGGCTCTCAGCAAGCCAAGTTTCTCTGGAAAAATGGAAGCCCTCCAATCAAGAGTGAAATAAGATGCATTTTTGCATGATATTAGAAAATAAATGCTCATCCAGCTAAGGGGTTGCTAATTCTTTTATCTTGATTTTAAACTTATGCTTGAGATGAGGTTATTAGTTGTTCATTTTTAATTTGAGTTGTTAAGTTGGGTAAAAGGTTTATTTTTCTCTAAAAAGCCTAATCCACATCTAGGCCATACATAAAGCAAGGAAGAAACTAGGAAAAGCATGCCACTTAATGCAAAAGCTAAATAAATCATCATCCAATTTTTTAAAGCTAATCAAAAAAAAAGAAAATTGTGGTGGGCACCACACAAACCCAAAAATATCAAATGTGGGTAGCCGAGCTCTACCCTTATACAACTCACGTTATAAATGATTTAAATTACAATTAAGCAAGGAATTCATTGTTTATGAGGGGCCTTCATGCTTTATTTCTTCTTTCTTCTTTTCTTCTTTTTCTTTGGTTCCTTATTTTGGATGGTTGGAAGGTAGATGCTCCAAGACTTCACATGGTGCATAGGATAGGATCTTATGACCAATGTTCATCCTAATCCCCATAATAATCATTCCACAACCTAATTGCACAAATTTACATGAAAAGTAAAAGTGGAAATCTAACTAACACCTGCAAAATAAAGGTTAGCTAAAATAAACCACACAGATCCCAAGCATGTATATTGGACTTATCACCCCACACATGGGTGACTAAGTCCACGTGGCGTATGGATTATGCATTTGGGTATAAAGCACCTACAAGCAAAAGCATTTATATTTTTATTTATGATAGTGCAACTTAAGCACAAACCCCTATAGAAAAGAATAGTTAGACTAAGAACGTCCTACCATTCATTCTATAAGCATACATCATAATATCTAGTCTAAAACATATATCACAAAACAAAATAGACTTCAAACCATGCACCAACCCTAAAGCTAGAAGTGGTGACTTAGGCTAATATGTGTGCTTTGAAGGCTTGTGTGGTATGCTTAGCTATGGCTTTAGGTTCAAATTTTCTAAGTGTGAAGAACATGTTCAACTTAGAGGAGGGATTCATTTGAGTTGTTTAATTATTTTGGATTGATTTTATTTCATGTTTTTATTTAGTTTAAGTGGATCCTACAATTAATTACTAAGTTATGAAGAGAGGGAAAGAGAAGAGAACTTCTCTTTCCTTCCCTAACCTAAGTAATTTCTAAAGTAGATTAATATTTTAGTTTTGTTTAGGTGAATGTTTGATTAAATCTTTTAATTAATCTTAAGTTTAGAAGAACTCTAAACAATTCTATTCAAAAAGAAAGGCATTTTAAGATTAAATAAAATGAATCAAAATTCACATAACACACATTACTTCATTTCTTTCCCAACATATATAATATGCATATGGATGGACCCTAAGCATATCTATACATACAAATGAGATTATTTAACACACTTTATGATGCATGCTAAGTAATCCATTTAAGGAAATTTAGAAGTTGAATATGCATGATTTTTCTTAAGTACAAAGAGATTTCCTTATCCAAATTTTCACATACAAACATGAAAGTAGATAGGCATAAGTGAGTATAGCGCCATTGTTAACCAGAGGTGTAAGGTACAAGACCTACTTAAGGCTACTTAAAGCCTCAAAACCATGGGGTTATCTAGACTAATATATCACTTTCCTTAAATACAAACATATGTATAAAAGAAATGAAATAGAAAAGGAGAATGCAAAAGTTGTTTAATGGATTCATTTTATTTATGCAATTTATGTATGGAAGTATAGGTAACCCTTCTTAAGTGATAGCATAGGGATGAAGGGTATGGAATTAAGTAAGTGTTGGGTTCTTTTCAAATGAACCCTACTTCTTACCAACTCCTATTCAAAACTATACCAACATAAGAAAGAAAGGAAACATATGCTAAGCATGCCTTTATAATCTATCACATGCAAACTCATAATTAAAATATAAGTAGCATACTTTCATATTTGGTATTTGATTTATGTATTTTGAAAATAATTTGGATTTAGTATAATATAGCCATTCATATTTCTACTTTAGCCAACACATGCAAACTTGACATAAAGTAAACAATTTCATTTTAAATTTGAATTTGAAAAATATGAATGCATGAAACCACATGACATACAAATTTAACATGTTGGGAAAGATTAAAAGCAATGAAAGTAAACAAGTTCATTTCACTTAAATCCTAAAGACATTCTTATAGAATAAGAAAATTTAAAATAAATCAAAGTGAACTCAAAGTGATTTTTTATTTAGTTTGAAGTTTGATTTAATTTTGAAAAGGTGAGATGAGTTTGTTCCTAACCCATTCCCACATGTGTTTGATATTTTTTATTTAATTTTTATAATTAGATCCATTTTATGCATTGATTAGGTTAAGGTATGAATTAAGTAACTTAATTAACCCTTACCTACACACCACCTAGAACAATTAACCAAATAATTATGAGCCAATGAGATGACATAAAATTTACAACGAATTTAAATTTATAATGCACCTAATAAGAAAGAGGCCTAATGCAATTTGGCTCACAATTTAAAGTTAATTAAGCTAAGGGGTTTAGCTTAAGTAATTTCAAAACACCCTTTCACACATGTGAATTAGGTTTTGATTTCCTTAATTGAACTTAGGCTATTAAACACCTAAGCATCTACCAAAATTAGATTAATTATGTTTTGAACATTTTAAAATTTTTAGAAATTAATTAAGGGGATAATTAATGAATTAACCCCTAATTAAGAGGAGATTAAGGAGAAAAAAGGGGTTAGGGAATAGCTTAGGAAATGCCACAAAAATATTCTATAAGCCTCTTACTTATTGAATCTAACCTTAATCAACCCTAATCATGCGTTAAAATCACTAAATACACCTTAATTATCCTTAATTACATAAGGAGGGTAATTAGAAAATTCATGTGTTCTTCTAGTCAAGCATTCAATAAATCCCAAGAAAATTAGTGGAGGTAGTAGTCATCCCCTAAAACATACCCAAGAAATTTGGGAAAATCGAGGCTAATTAAAAATAATTAGCAAAATAAACTTTCAATAAAACCCAAATTAGAGAAAAAAATAATTCAAAACCAATTGAAATTAATTTTAAAATATTCTAGGTTTAATTATCTATCCAGAATTTTATTTCATATTTTTTCTAAATTTTTAGAGGGAGTTATGAATTTTAGAAGATCCTTAAGTTAATTAGAAATTAATTAAGCATTTAACTAATCCAGCTCACGGTGTGATGCATGGCGTGGTGCTTTACATGCATCAATGAGGGGTTACTTAAGTAGTCAAATCCAGATGGTGGTGGCGCGCGTTTGATCCTATAGTTGATCAAAGATCGGACGGATCTCCCATCATTTTAAAATAAATAATATATCTCAACGTGCAAATTATCTCATCCATCTAAAATGTGGGATGGACTGATCTCCCAGTTCTTCCCTTGATCAATAGACCATCCATGATCAAGGGGAAGATCCAAGCTCAATAGCATGGATTCAAATCAAAGACAACCCACACCATCTAAAAAAAAAGCGACAAATCCAATGGTCAAAATTGATGGGGTAAAATTTCTTTCACAAAGCTCCACACCACATTGAGTTTAATGGTCAAAAATCCCATACCTCAGATCGATTCCCTGAGAAGCTTCCCGGTTGAGAGAAGCCTTCAAGTTTTGAGCACTTGAGGTTGAGTGGATCTTCTTATGGGTCACCTCCTCCTTAGCTTAAGCTCGACTTTGATCCAATTCAATCCTTCCTTGTTCTGAGAACTCCAAAGGAAGCTTGGGTGCACTGCTCGATGAAGTATGCAAGAGCAATTGGTTAGATTGAGTGAAGAAGAAGTTAGCTCTTCAATGGACTTCCCCTATTTTCAAAGTCTAAAATTAGAAATGGCTTTTTCCTAAGAAGCTTGGGAATACTCTCATGCTTGCTCAGAGTTCCTTAGCTTCAATCGACAAAGGGGAAGTGAGAATTGAATTGAATTAGGGGTGTATATCTCCCCCTTGAAGGATCGGCCGATGCTCTTGCCATTTTGATCCAATTGATCATAGGCGGGTTGTTTGATGGGTTAAGGGTGCACATGGTGGTTTGAGCCAAGGTGGATTTCAACCTCATGTGCTTGAATTTGAGTTTGAGAGGAGTTTGAATTTTGCATTTTGACCCATAGGTTGGGTTTGGTCTAGGGACCAATTGGGTGACCCAAACCCATTGGTTGCACCACTCTCCTTAGGTCCCCTTGAGCTTTTAGGAAAGCCTCAATGTGAAGAGGGTATGACCAAATTACCCATGGGTTAAGCCAAAATTTGTTCTATGGCCTAGGGGTAGAATGGTCATTTTCTATTTTTCACTTTGGGTATGTTGGGTATGTGGAAACTAGGTTTGGCCAAGTTTCATGAGATTTGGAATTCATTTGATAGGTTTGGCTCATGTTGACCCATTTAGGTCAAAATGGGTCAACTTGGTCAAGTTGACCAATCGTCAAATTGGGTCAAACCAAGGGTTGGGACAAGTTCATATGACCATTTGAAATGTTTTGGTGACTTTGGTTTGATTCAATTTGGTATAGTTTTGAATTTGGCTCATATGACTTCATTTAGGTCAAATGGGTCAAGTTGACCTATTTGACCCATTTGACCTATTTGAGGTAGGTCAAGGGTAGGTTTAGGTTTGGTTAGTCATATGGAGTGGATTGGTATCTTTGTTTCCAATCAATTTTAGCTATGTTCAAATTTGGCTCAACATTACCCCTTTAGGTCATGTTGGGTCTAAGGTCAATTGGGCTAGGTTAGGTCTAGTTGGCCAATTGAGGCTTTGGTCAAGTTCCACAAGTGATTTGGAATGGACTTGACCCATTGGTTTGGATCAATTTGCTTAGATCAAGTTTTGACACATTTTGACCCTTTAGGTCAAAATGGGTCAACTTAGGTCAAGTGATTGGGCTAGGTTAGGCTCAAATGTTGGCTTGGTCAAGTTCAAACATAAGTCATGAGTGAACTTAGATCAATTTTCAATCAATTTGGCCTATGGTGGAATTTGTTTATGTTAGGTTTCATTTTGGGTTAAGTGTTTTAACTTGGTCAACCCTTAGGTTTGACTTGGTTTGACCCAATTTGATTGATTGATCATCCCATGATTGTTGATCATGATGAGAGGGATATGAGTTTGGTTCAATCAATTTGGTTAGGATCAAAATTTGGCTCATAAGGGTACTTTAAGTCACTTTGGGTCAAGTGAGCCTAAGTGGGTCAAATGGTTGGCCAAAGCTTGATTTGAAGTTGGTTGATCTTGTATATGGACTCATGATTGAAATATAAATCCATTTACAAGTGGTTTAAAGTCAAATGGGTTTTGATCCATTTGACAATTTCATATTCAAAGGAAGAATATGAAGGGTTTTGGGTTTAATTTTTGACTTGGGCTTTGATTGAGTGAGTGAAGTTTGGATTTATATATGAGCTCATGATTGTAGGGTTGATTGAATCATGATAGAAAATCAAGAGTTTGGCTTGATTTGAAGTTGATTTGGCTAAGTTCAAGATTTTGACTTGAAAGGCTTAGATTGGATTTTGAGTTAATTTGAGTTTGATTTTTGGAATAGGTTTTTATTGTTTGAATTTATATTTCATTTATATGTGAATATAAATGAGAATATAAATGGATCATGAGAAAATTTCAAGGATTTGAAGTGGTTTAATCATGATTTGGGCTAAGTCCATTAAGAAGGATTTAAAGGACTTAGGAAAATTTGGAGTAGAGATTTGAATTTTTGAATTTGGTTTGATTGATTTATATTTATATTTTATTTATATACTTGAATATAAATGAGAATATAAAGAATTATGAGAAAATCCATGACTTTGATATGGTTTGATCAAGATTTAGGCTAAGTTCATTAATGGAAAATTAATGACTTAAGGAGATTTTAAATTGTGAATTTAATTTTTTTTTCCTTTAATTTGATTGATTTATATTTATATTTAATTTATATATATGAATATAAATGAGAATATAAATGAGTTTTGAGAAAATATCATTAGTTTGAATTGATTTGAACAAAGTTTAGGCTAAGTCAATTAATGGAAATTAAGGGACTTAGAAAATTTATGAATTGATTTGGAAATTTGAGTTTAGTTTGATTGATTTGAATTTATATTTCATTTATATATGTGAATATAAATGAGAATATAAATGTATTATGAGAAAATCTCAAAGATTTTATTTGATTTAGGTCATGATTTTGGTTAAGTCCTTGAGGCAATATTAAGGACTTGGGCAAAAGTTGGACGTAGAAATTTTAAATGAATTTTGATCATGGGTTTCAAATCATGGATTTCAATTGTATGGAGCTGATTTTAATTTGGAGAAAATCAATTAAGATTGATTTAGAGTTTGACTTGAAAGAAGGAAAGTGAGGAATGGTTTAAGCTAAGGGTAGGAAATTTTTGTAACACCCCTAAGGCATGATCTATTCCTATGGCTAACTCTTCTAAGTCTCTAGGGATAGGTTTGAGTATCCAACTAATCACTAGATGTGTCTTAAGATGAAGAAACTCTTAAAGTCTAAGAGGAATCCTATGTCTAAGATGGAGGGGTTGAGAGCTCAATCTAAAAATTAGGTCAACAAAGGGCGCCCAATAAGGGTGGTGTGACTGACAAGGAACACCACACGTATTTGTGTTAACCGAAATGATCAAAAACACTGAAAGATCACAAGCACTAATAAAAGCAATATATCCTTAACCCAAGGAAAAAAAACAATCCAGAGTTTAGTGCAATGTGGCTCTACTTATGCCCAAGACATAAGAGAGAGGGAAAAAATCCACTAAGGGATAGAGTGTGAACCTTCCACTAAGGAAGCTGTTTCAAGTCATCCACAAGGGGATGAAAGGTTTGATTTGATTCTCTCTAAGGAGAGAAATATTTGATTTTTTTTGCTGGGGAAGTGGGTTAAATTTGTTTTAAATTTGTTAGGTTTTGAATTTTTAGATGAACCTTGTTGGTTTGCGATGAGTCGCACTGAGTAGGAACCATGGAGGTCAAGACCTAACTTAGATTTACCAATCCAAAGAGGTAGTCTACTAAACACATAGTAGGACTAGCCAACCAAAGGGATGCCTTCTATATACAACATCTGTACTAAGAAGGAAGCATACTAGACTTACATCCTCCGAAGTAGAAACTAGTTGCTGGGGTAATCTATTAGTAAGGCAACAGATTGAACCCAACCTAGGGCTGACTATTAAGTGAATGCCACTAAGGGACTTAGATCAGCTCAAAGATAGTCAAGATTGATTTCATTTTTTTAGTTTTATTTATTCTAATTATGATGGATCCCATAGGTTTGCAATGAACTGTACTGAGTAGGGGCTATGGAAGCTTAGACCTAACTCAGATTTACCAATTAAAAGGGAGTAGCCTACCAACCACAAGGTAAGACTATCCAACAAAGGGGAAATGCCTTTCAGTATACAATGGCCAGGTTAGGAAGTAAGCACGGGGACTCACATCTTCCAGAACAAGGAACCACTAGGGTGATTGGTTGAATTAGGCAATAAATCAAACCTGACCTAGGGCTGACTATTAAGTGAATGTCACTGGGGGACTTAAATCAGCTTATGGATAGTCAAAGAATAATTTTATTTTTTAGATTTGTTTGAGGATTCCATTGATTTGTGATGGATCACACTGAGAAAGAGCTTATAAGAAGCCTAAACCTATCTCAGATTCATTGAAATAAAGGGAGTAGCTTTCCGGTCGATGGGAGAACTATCCAACCAAAGGAGTGCCTTTCACTTTGTAATGATCAATTGGGAGGAATAAAGCTCGTGGACTCACATCTTCCACTAAAAAGACCACTGGGGTGATCGATTGCTTTGGGCAACAAATCGAACCCAACCTAGGGCTGCCCGTCTATTTGTGACAATCATGCTAGAAAGAATGCATCATAATATTACATCTTTGAAAGTGAAATGACTACTGGGTAACCTGCTTGTGGAACAATAGATTAAATCTAACCTAAGGGCGACTATGGAATGAGTACTAACCCAGGAATTTATCTCAACTCAGGCAATTCTAATAGGGAGTTCTACTGACACTTCCTTAAAGATAGAATGCCTACTTGGGAAAAGGGGCCCTTTTGGGGCTTAAATTCCTAATTCACAAGAGAATTACTTTTGTTGATTTTGTTATTTGTTTGTTTATTTTATCATGGACCCTGTTAGTTTGTGAGGGATCATATTGAGAAGGAGCTTATATCAGCCTAGACCCATCTAAGATTTACTGAACCAAGGGAGAATCTACACATCCGCTGAACAGATTCTTCAACCATAGGGGTGGTTACTAGGAAAGGGAAACTATCCAATCCATAAGTAACTCAGGTAGTGTCTAGATGGAGTCACAAAAGACTTGATCTAAATAGAGTGCCTATAGGGCATGGGGCCGGTAAGGGCTTAATCCAACACCCTGGAGAAAATGACATGGATAGTCATATATCTAATAGGTATTTAGTTTCCAACTCGAGGAGAAAGCATGGAGACTCATATCTGCCAAGAGTGGTATATTCACCGGGTGAGTCACTATCAGCATAGTGAACATCAACCAACCTAAGGTGCCCATTGATTTGCAACAAGCTCGGGGACTCACATCTTCCTATAGTAGAACTGATTGCTAGTATAGTCTATCTTCAGCTCAATAGGTGCTATCCGACCTAAGGTGACTACTGAGTGAATGCCACTAGGGGACTTTGATCAGCTCAAAATTAGTTAAGAGGAAAAGAGCCCCTGGGGGACTTATCCTACACCTTAAACATACTCGACCTAGTTAGAGCATGATGGCTAGTTCAAGAAGAAAGCACGGGGACTCACATCTTCTTAAGCAAAGTCAACATGAGGTAGCTTACTGGCTAGGTAGTGAAGCCTACCATACTAACAAGGTGCTCTTTGGTTTGCAATGATCAAGTTAGGAAGAAAGCAGGGACTCACATCCTCCAATAAATGACCACTAGGGTGACATACTAGCGAGGTAGCATGTAGACCTAACTTATACTAGCTAACGAGTGAGTGCCATAGGGGGCTTGCTTTCACATAAAAATAGCTTGATATATAAGATTTTGTTTATTAGTGCATGTGTTAAAAAGAATAGGATGCCTCTCGGGGACTCTTACACCTACCTTAAACACACTAGGGATTTGATGAAGTGGCGCCATGGATGGCTAATAGGATTCCCGCTAAGAAAGGATGTCGCTTAGGTTTTCTCACACCTATCTTAATTATGCTAATCAAAATTGGATGCCTCTCAGGTTCTCTTACACCTATTCTAAAAGCATCGAGATATTGTGTTTATGTTGTGAAAGAGGGATAGGATGCCACTAGGGGACTCTTATACTTACCCTAAACACGTCATGGCAGATTCACAAGATAAATAAACAATGCTTCAAAAAGAAGAGATGATTTGATTAATGGAATCAAATTTTTTTATTTTTATTAATGATTATTTTCAAACATGATTTATTTCATGGGTAATATTTCTATAGATAGAACTCATTAATTGGAAGCATCGGGTGTTCCCCTTTATAATCAATAAGCTGATAAGATCCTCCATGGTAGGCCTTCTCTATGACATAGGGGCCTTCCCAAGTGGGTTCAAACTTGCCTCCCATCTTTTGACAGGAAACAATGGGTCTCCTTAGGAGTAACACAAGTTCACTTACTTAGAAAGACCTAGGGAGGACCAGCTTGTTGTGAGATTGAATCATTTTGGCCTTGTACAACTTGAGGTTCTAGCATGCCATAGTGACTTTCCACCAAACCTTCGAGCTCTTCTAATCACAAGTTTGCATTCTGGTTTATAGTGATCTTGTTACCCAATGCTATCCTAAGTGATGGGAGTTGAACTTTTAAAGGAAGAATGGCTTCAGACCCATACAATAAAGAAAATAGGGTAGATTGAGTTGGAGATCGGTATGTGGTGTGGTAGGCCCACAAAGCTTCAACCAACTAATCATGCCATTGTCATTTGTTATCATCAAGAGTATTCTTCAGTATCTGGATGAGAGTTTTATTGAATGCTTCTGCTAAGACATTTGCTCTATGGTAATAGATGGTGGAGTATCTCCAATCTATACCGTGTCTTAAGCTTGATCTTCATGCTTTTGAATGCTGTATCATTATTGGATATAATTCATCGAGGTACCCTGAACCTATATACAATTTGGTTCATGAAAAATTAGAGCACGTGATGAGCTATGACCTCTCTGAGTGGGATGGCTTACACCCACTTGGAAAAGTAGTCGGTGGCAGCTAAGATGAATCGATGCCCCTAAGAAGAAGGAGGATCGATCAGACCTACAATGTTAGTACCCTAACACTCAAATGTCCATGAAGCCAATGTAGGATGTAAAATGTTGGGTGGTTGGTGGAGGACCACACCGTGTACCTAATACTGATGGCATCTCCTAGCTACATCCATGCAATCTGTGATCATCGAAGGCCAGTAGTATCCTAGTCTTTTGATCTTCATCTTCATCTTCATCTTCGGACCAGATTGATGAGCTCTGCATACACCTGAGTGTACCTCAATTATAATTCCATGGGCTTCGTGTTTGTCTAAATAGCGTAACCATATTTGGTCAAAGGACCGGCGGTATAGGGTGCCATCAACGAGAGCATAGGAGAGAGCTCTTCATTTCACTTGATGGGCTTGTGATTTCTCTTATGGTAGTTTTGGTGTTCAAAAAACCTATGAACGGCTCCCTCCAATCTAGGTCCTTGTCCATTTTGGCAATGACAAACTTTCCTTCAATAGAAAATCTCTCGATGAGTTTAGAATTAATAAGGGATAGGACTTATCTATTTTGGACCCTTACTGAAATAGACTCATTTTTTGGACATGCCAACTCTTTGGTAAGTTTGGCCAAGGCTTTTGCTACTGCGTTCTCTACTTAGGGAACCTTGTAGATTATGACTTCGATAATTTGTGCCAACAACTTCATGGCATACTCAGAGTAATGACAAAGCTTGGGTTTGAGAACTTGGTAGGACCTAGAAATCTAGTTGATGACTAATTGAGAATCTCCAAAGATGTTGATGCTCTTGACACTGATAGTGATGGCTAACTCTAGACCGATAATCAAAGCCTCATGCTCAACTTCATTATTGGTGCAGGGGTTGGAAAGATAGTATGAGAATCTCATCACATCATAATTTAGAGTTAGAAGAACTATTCCTACCCCTGCCTTTCCTGGGAGAATAGATCGTGGTGCTTCACCTTCAAGAAAAGTAGCAGCACCATCAAAATACATCTCCCATCGACGGTTGCCAGCCTCCCCTAAGTTCATGATTAGTTCAACAGGGAGATCATCACTGAGCGAAGAATCAACAGGAAGTGGGTATGCTGCTAAGAAATCCACTAGTGTGTGTCCTTTTATCGCACGGAGGGGTAAAAATGTGATATCAAACTATGAGAGAATCATGAACCATCGAGCCAAATATCCAAATAATGTTGGTCGTGTCATGAGATACCGTGGTGGATTTTTTTGGGAGATCAAGTTCACCTTATGAGAAAGTATATAGTGTCATAGCTTCTGAGATGCAAAGATCAAAGCTAGGCAATGTTTCTCAATAGGTGGATAGTTTTCTTCAACAAGAATTAGGTGACGGCTGACGTAATAGAGAGCACTCTCCTTCCTCATCATTGGCTTGGGCCAATAAAGCATCGAGAGAGTCATCCAACACAGTAGTGAAAAGGATCAATGGCCTGCCCGAGATAGGGGCTACTAAAACTAACAGCTTCACCAAGTACTCTTTGATGTCTTCAAAGGCATGCTGACACTTATCATCCCACTTAAACTTGGCATCCTTTTTGACAAGTGCTGAGAATGGTTTGCATCTCACTGATAGATTTGAGATAAAGCATCTTAGATACGCCAATCATCCTTGAAACTATCTGAGTTGAGTTAAACTCTTAGGAGGTGGCATTTCTAAGATAGCTTTAATCTTTTCAAAATCTATTTCTATTCCCCGA
Organism: Cymbidium sinense; assembly: GCA_021442155.1. Lineage (NCBI taxonomy): Eukaryota > Viridiplantae > Streptophyta > Magnoliopsida > Asparagales > Orchidaceae > Cymbidium > Cymbidium sinense. The sequence goes on along the minus strand of CM038214.1, from coordinate 6,745,883 downwards.
TGTCAAACAACAAACCCAAGGAATTTCCTTGAAGCAACTCTGAATGCACACTTTAGGGAATTCATCTTGAGGTTATATTCTCTTAACCATTCGAAAACTACTCTCAACTCAAAGGTGGTGGTCTTCCTTTTCTAAGCTTTTGACTATTGAACCATCAGCATAGCACTCAACCTGATGATGGATGAGTTCCTTGAAGATCTGAGTCATGGTTGTTGGTATGTAGCACTAGCATTTTTAAGGCTAAAAGGCATGACCCTATAACAGAAGATTTTAATCGGGGGTTCAAAAGTAGTGTTTCTTTCATCTTCAGGAGACATCTTGATTTGGTTATAGCCAGATGATCCATCCATGAAAGAGAATACTGCATGAGATGAGGTGATGTCCACCATTAATTCTAGTATAGGAAGAGGAAACTCATCCTTAGGACATGCCTTGTTCAAGTCCCTAAAATTGACACAATTGTGAATTTGGCTATTCTTCTTCTTAATTGGGATGACACTAGTTAACTAGGTAGGATATTTTTCTTCTCTGATGAAACCAACATCGATCAGTTTCTTGACTTTAGAAATGACCTATTGTTCAATTTCTAATCTCATGCATCTATGAGCTTACTTAATAGGGGTAACATTAAGTCTATTGCTAGCTTGTGGACTGCTATGTCATAAGATAATCCAGGCATTTCTTCATAACTCCATGCGAAGCAATCTTTAAACTCAATCAATACTAAGTCATTGGTTTGTTTTTTTTCATTCAAAGAATGAAGTATCTGTCGTGAAGGATTTTCTTCTGCCCTCATGGTGGATTTATCATCTAAGTTTCTAAGCACACATTCTCATAAGAGTTGATGTGAGAAGAACCTATCGACTCCAAATGGTTGGTAACAACTAGGCAATAATCTTCATCATCGATGGACCCATTGTACTCAATCCTAGTCCCGCTTCATGCTTCCATCTATATTATTCCATAGCTTTTTGAAGTATTCTAATCTGTACTTGGACCATGTGTGAGGAACTAAACCTTTCTGTATAAGATTTTGAACACAAGGTGAGTAAAAGTCAAAAGGTAATTCAATTAACTCTTTAAAAGTATCTTCCTCAAGCTTTACATCAACTTCAGGGATTGAGGAGGATGATCCCAAAAAGAACTTCTTCTATTTCATGTCACTGGAAGACATAGGGACTTCCTTGACTACTAAACCTTCAACTTTCTGAGATGTAAGTGAAGCAAGAGCTAAGGTTCCCAACTGCTGCCTAATAGTTTCATATAAACTAGATTCGAATAATTTGCTTTGCTTGGAGGCCTAGTCTTTATCTCTGGCTACATCAAAAGTCACCTCCAATGGAACCAGGGTATTATTAGACTCATCCTCTGAGCTGGATTCCAAGTCTATGTGAATAATATGGGTACTATGAACTGAACACAACCTCTATTCCAAGCTTGGGGGTCTCCCACCTTGAACTTCTACTGCCTCTACCTCTACCTAGTGGAGGTTGAGCCATCCCACATGTCCATATGAAGGAATGAACTATGGGTGGAATGTGATATG
>CM038214.1:6680445-6744237 GCA_021442155.1 Cymbidium sinense | reverse complement strand
TCCATTTTAGGTTTAGGTTTAGGTTTAGGTTTTAGTTTATCTTTTCATTTTATTTTATTTTTTTATTTTATTTTGATTTAGTTTTATTTATTTATTTTATTTTTAGGTTTTTAGCTTTTTAGGGTTTATGGTTTAGGGTTAGTTTAGGGTGTTTTTTTGGGCAATTAGGAAATTTTTATTGCCACAAAGAAAAAGTACAAAGTCCTTATAGGGGCAAATCTATAAGCTAATGCTCAAAGAGTTACAATAAATCCTAAAGAGATAAATCCCCTAACTATTGCAATAATGAAGGAAAGAAATCAATAGAAAAACCAAAAAATCAACAGCAGAAAATCCATGTGAGCGACAAAAAACTTCATTTGGTCCTTCTGGTACTAGCAAGATCCACCTGCAAGACCCTCTATACCTATAAAATATATCTGCATCATACTTTTGAAAGGAAGAGTACAATTAAGCCAACATAAAAAGTAAGAGCAAATACAAGGAGTAAAGTAAAGAAAAGGCTCGGGCTCAGTTACAATCATCTCAAGGAGCAACACTATATGTAAGCAACCAAACTTCAGGAGAAGGGTTACAATTACATATAGCACTACCAACCAAAAGAAGAAAGAGTGGAAAACATCAAGGCCATCATACCTAGTGTATCCCTTCATCCAAAGTACATCATCTAGCAAGGCTGCAAAATCCTCCAAACAACAAACATAATAGCCAACCACCAAGCACCCAAAACAAAACCCAATGAGATAATCAACCAACCATCGGGGATAAGCACAAGAGGAGCACCACCGAAGCTACCATCAAAAAAGAATAATAAAATCCAAAGGAGCAAGCATCATGATAGGGGTAACAACACAAAGTAGAGACAAACAATAGCAAAAAAGAAAAACACAAGTGCTCATATCTTCAACCAACAAAGTAGAAAAAGAGCTAGTAAAAAACTTATAGCGCAAATTGGGTGGACAAAAACCACTCAAATTAAGAAGGGGAAGAGGGGGAGGGTCTGCGAGAGAAAAAAATAAAAGGAAACCATATATGTCATAGAAAGAACACCGGTAGGTTCCCAAAAGAGTCACCAAAGGAGCAGTAAAAACTAGCCAAAACAGCCACCCTCCAACCAACCTAGCTAGCTAATACAACCAACCAAACTAGCCAGCCAACATATCCTCCTAGCCAACCACCACAGTAGTAGAAAACTAAAGTTAGTGTAAAGACTAGCAGCAGTCATCAAGCTAAAATCACCCAAGAAAGCTAGGGAAAGGGTAGAAGCAGATAGCAACCATTAAACCCAACCAAGATAAAAGAAAATCTGATCTAGGTTAATAGAATAGCCAGCAAAAGATAAAAAGGTACAAAGCCCAATAAGACAAACTACAAGCCAACCAATAGGAACAATAGCAATAAAGGCACCAAACTAGGCCACCAGCACCCTAGGCCAACTAATAGCCACAAAATAGCCTTCAGCCAGCCAATCTAGAACAATACCCAAATCCAAAGCCACTGCAGCCAAAAGAGGAAGTCCAATATAGGAGGAGGTTAAAACCATAACCAAAAGAAATAAAAAAAATCAACAAAACAAAGAAAACAATAGCCAATCAATAACCTCCACCATGCCAAAATTAAGCCAAATAAACCACAAAGATGAGTCACCAACAAAAATGAAGAACTAAAATAGCCAGCCATCCAACCAACCCAACTAGCCAAAACTTTCAGCCAACCCAACTACCTAACAAAGCCACCCCGTCAACCAACACAGCAGGCTAGAAAAGAGGAAAAACTCATACAAAAAGGAAAACATACACCACTCATAGCCACAACCCAAAAGGAGGATATAAAAAATAGCCAAGGGAAAAATGTTGTAAACACTCAGCCAGATAGATAGAAGCCACTAAGCTAAAAAAACCAAGACAACCCAAGTTTCACTTACAATAACCACCAAGTAGCAAAAACCAGGCCAATCCAAAAGTAAGAAATCAAAAACATAACCCAGCATAAGCCAAAGAGAGAAAATAAGTTGATAACCACAACCCAAAGAGGGTTGAACAAGGGGCAACCAAAAGCAAAAGATCTTCAAAAATCAACACTAAGGCAATCCAATATTATCCAAATTAACCAAACCTCTTAATAGCTTAGGCAATGTTTGGTTGTCAAATAAAGTGAACTCACTTAAGTTAGCACCAAAGTTAGCCAAGTAATCAGCACAAGAATTACCTTCATGAAAGATGTGGGAAATTTTAAAACAAACTTGAGAAAGAAGATTTTTTAGAATGATTAAGAAGATAAAAAAATTCAACATTCCTATTTCTATTGTAATTAAGCATGTCAAGAAGCAAGAGAGCATCAACTTCAATCCAGATGTTGAGGAAACATCCATTCAAACAAATTTCAATAGCTTTATAAACAGCCATAAGCTTAGCAAAAATAATAGAACGAGATTTGAGAAGATAGGCAAAAACACAAATGGAAGTACCTTTAGAATCCCTAAGAATACCGTCAAAGCCATATTTATTAGAAACAATAGAACCATCGGTATTCACATTAATCTAATTTTCTTTAGGTATTATCCAATGGATAATCCTAACACTTTTATAAGAGTCAAACTCAGGCAAAATGATACCTAATTTTTTAGCCACAAATCTATAACCTTTAAAATGAATATTACACATTGGCATTAAAAGACCATGATTTTTCTCTTTAGTTCTAGCCAGAATCCTTTTATGGTTCATAGGAATACCATGATATTTAGCATCATTTCTGTCCATCCAGATGAACCAGATAAGGGTAATAGCAATTAAAACTTTGATATGACCTTTCACTATTATTGAAATAGACTTCAAGAAGTTGATATAAAGAAAGAGAACCTTGAAAATAGTTGGTATTAAATAAATCATCATACCAAAACCATGATTTAGAAGCAATAGCACCATTGAGAAAAATAAGATTTACATTTTCAATATGAAAGCAATAATAGAACTTTGAAGGTAAGTAAAACCCATTCTAGAGCAAAGAGTCCACAGGAATTTTTCAAAATCCTCTAAGCTAAAATTGAATAGGAAATGGGAATGATATTGTTCCAAAGTTTAATAAAAACATTAGAGGGGTTGTATTTATCTTTAATAAAATTTCAAACCTCTTTAAGTACAAAGTCACCATTATAAGAAAGCTTAAAAGGAATTTGGTCAGGTTTGTTAGAAGAAATGGGGATATTTCTAAAGTTTTCAAAAAGAGAAATAGGGATATAATTCTCAAGTTTGCTTTCATTCCCATTGTTATTAAGCCAAAAGGAATTAACTTTGATAGCAGCAGTAGAGTGGGTAGATAAAAGGGTGTCAATAGATCCGTTGCCAATCCAACTGTCTTGCTAAAAAGAAAGAAGAATTTGACTGAATACCCCCAAGATATTAATGATTCAACAACCCATTTGATGGAGCAAAGCCTTTTCCAAACTAGAGAGTCACTAACTTTATAAGCACAGTTAAGGGGTGTTTACCTTGGCAAAAAAATTTCCATCATAAAATTAGCTCAAAGGCTATCATTCTTTCTAAAATTCCACCAGAGCTTATGAGAGAAGGCAGTGATAGCTTCACAAATTGGCTTGCAACTAAGAGAACCTTCTCGTATAGGACCACAACATTCATGCCAAGATGTCTAATGCATTCTTTTGGTAGAATTATTGGAGCCCCAAAAAAATGAAATCAACTGCAGAACCTAAATGGGAAATAAGAAGAACACCAAGAGTTTTGTAGTACATACTAGGATTGTTTAAGAATAAATCATTGATGCTCCAAGATAAGTACTCAATGACAATAATAAATAAAGCAGAAGATAAAATATCTGCATGACATAAGCCATGGCAAGAGGAAAAGAAACCCAAGGTTTCCCAGTAAGCAAAATTGAAAACCATGCATTATTAATACAATTTTTAATAAGAAAAATAAATTTATTAGAAAACCTAAATAAATTCAAAATATGGAAAAGGAAATCCCAAGAGATGTTATCAAAGGCTTTGGTAATTTCTAATTTGAAAAGAATGTTGCCTCCTCTAGTCTTGGCATCAAGATCATGAATTAATTCTTGGGCAAGTAAAATATTTTAAATGGATCTACCTCTAACAAAACCAGTTTATTAAGAGATAATTCTATTAAGTAAAAGACTAAGTTTGTTGGTAAGAAAATTTGGAACTCAAGTTGAAGAAGAAGAGACTACTGTCTAAAATCACTCTAAGTCTAGACTGTCTTTCTTATAAGAATAATAGAAAAATACAAAAATATCTAGGAAAAAAAATAGTTAGGTTTGGGTTAGGTTAGGTTAAGTTAGTGCTAGGTTAGGTTAGTTAGTTAGAGTTAGGTTAGTTAGGTTAAGCTTAGAGGGGTGGGTTAAAATTAGCAGGGTAGGGGATTAAAATAAAATTAAAAGTTAAATTAGGGGTTAAATTAGTGGTTAAATTAGTTAGGGAGGGTTAAGTAGGTAGGGCCAGGAGTTTAAGATTAGGGTAAATTAAGTAGGTCAGTTCAGGTCAGATTCAGTTGTCAGGGTTTAAGGTTAAGTTAATTAGATTTAAATTAAATTAGGATTTAAGTTTAGAATTTAAGTTGGGTTAAGGATTTGTTTAAGTTTAGGGTTAAAATTTAAGTTAGGTTTTAGGTTGGGTCATTTAGAGTTTAGGTTAGGGTTAGTTAGGTTGGAGTTAGTTAGAGATTTAAGAGTTAGGTTAGGGAGTTTAGGTTAGAGTTTAGGGTTAGTAGGGCATTTAGGTTTAAAATTTCAGTTTAGGTTAAGGTTAGGGTTAGGTTGGTTTATAGTTAGGTTAGTTTAAATTAGGAGTTAAGGATTTAGGATTTTAGTTTAGGAGTTTAGGTTCATTATAGTTAGGTTATAGTTAGGGTTTAGGATACAGATTAGTTGGGTTTAATGTTTAAAGTTTAGAGTTTAGGGTTTAAGGGTTAGAGATTATGGTTAGTATTAGGGTTTTAGGTTTAGGATTAGGGTTTAGGGTTTAGGGTTAGGGTTAGGGTTTAGGGTTTAGGGTTAGGGTTAGGGTTAAGGTTCAAGGGTAGGGTTATGGTTTGGGATAGGGTTAGTGTTAGGGTTAATGTTACGATTAGGGTTAGTGTTAGGGTTAGTTAGTTAAAGTTTTTTATGGAACCCAGATAGGCATTTTATTACCACAAAAAGGGTTACAGGTCCTTAAGAGGGATAAACTCAAAACTACTTGCTCAAGCTACAATCAGCCTAGAGAGTAAATCCCTTGTCTAAGTACAATCATAACAAAGCAATAAAAAAAGAGGAAAGAAAAAGATATAAAATGATCAAAGAGGGAAGCCATTGGACCACCTTCATCAAAGGCTCTTGAGGATGAGAGAAGCCTATGCCTCCACTAGAGAGGGAACCTGCAAGAAAATAACACAACATCTATAAACATCTAGAAGAAAGAGTTAGCACAGTTAAAGTGATATAATTCAAATTGAAAATAAAATCAGAATAAAATGAGAGAATGATGGAAAAGTGTGTGAAAATAGGCTCAGGCTCAGTCGACAAAATTGGGACAGCTGTAAACATGAGCATCCAAACTTCTAATAAAGGGTTACATCACAAGTGCTACTACCAGCCGAACAATGAGTGAAATCATCTCAGCCTTCATAGCCTACAAACCTGGGGGAAAATAGCAGCCATTGGAAGAAAGTCATATGATCTTTAAAACCTACATACCAAAACATAGCCACATACACTATAGAAAGGAAGGTAACATAGATCAGAATGGTAAAGGGATGACACCAATCTCTTATAAGATAAGTATCACCAACTAATGCCAACAAAGCATAAGAATGCACAACAAATAACATCCCTACCCAAATGAAACATCTTGGCCACATCCACCTTATTAATAGCATTCTAGAGCCGAGTAAAATCAGCCGGTAGATAAATCATAGCAAAACCATAAATAATGAGGTTAACCACATGGCAATCATCGAACAAAAGGCGGTGAGAATCCAAAAATAATATTCAACTCGAACATAGTAATCCAAAATCCATTCAGCATAAAAGGAAAACCATCCTTACCTAGATTAAAATTCTTGGCCCGAAAAATAGCCCGTAAAGAGGAAAGCCATTTAGGGTTAGCAATACAAGTGTTAACAATCACCTTAATAATAACATGATCATAATAGTAATTACACAAGTCTGAGAGATCCAAGATAAAAAATGAAATAGCCGATGGATCCATACTACAAAGGGACATGGTTAACCACATAGCAAACAACAGGATAAAAGACCATTCAGAACACCAACCGCAATAGTTAGCTTGCTGAATGTAAAAATCTAAAAGTCCATTTAGCCAATTGCAAAAATAGCAAACCAAATATTGAACCAACAGAGTGTAATGTAGGCATTGCCATTGATACAGTGAAAAAAAATAAGAATAAAAAAATAATAGTAGTAAAAGCTTTCAAATCAAGGGAAAATAGACCGGTAAACAAGCAAACATCGTAAATCTGCGGAGGAAAGGGAAGCGGTCCCTATCGTGTAAGGAAACAACAGTGAAGATAAGAAAAACACAATCTATCCTGCGGGTTAGGAAAAGGGGCAACAAAACCGATGGGTTAATCAGTGGCACAACTCCATTCAGAAAGGAAAAGGCAAATAAAAGAACCCAATGTAGAACAACTTACAAATGAGACTATAGAGGCAAGAGCCACCATTACAGGATAACCAAAAAAATGATACAAGAAAATGCATCAGAAAAACTAAGAAGACATAGAAATAAAATAACAAATTGAACATACAGGCAAGACTAACCGATAACAGATCAGAAAGAAGAAAAATGAGACTTAATCTCTAAGATAAGGTAAATCGGTGTTGTCTAAAATAACCAAACCTTGCAAATGTTTAAGAAGGCTTGAATGATCAAAGAAAGTTATTACAACTAATCTAGCACCAAGATTAGCAAGTAATCAGTACACGCATTACCTTCATGCCAAACATGAGTGATTTTGAAACAAACTTGAAATAGAAGATCTCTAGTATGATTAAGGAGGTAATATAAATCTATATTTCCCACTTTGGTGGAAGTTAACATATCAATCAGCAAAAGAGCATCCACCTCAATCTAGATATTGAGCCAACCTTTTCGTAAACAAATCTTAATAGCTTTGTTAACATTAATTTAGAAAACATAACACATAGGTGGATATGCAAAGCACAAATAATTCTTTATAGTTTAGAAAATGCCACCATAGCATTTTAAGATTAATTTTGATATATGAGGCTTTATCCAATAGACAATCTTATCTTCTTTCTTTGGGATACTGGAAAGCTAAGGCCTAATTTGTTGGCCACAAATTTACTTTTAAATTAGTAATTAAACTAGAATTAAATAAAGCATGAATTTTATCTTTAATTATAATAATCCTTTTATGGTTCATAGGAATCCCACAATGCTTGGCATCATTTCTGTCCATGCATATGAACCATATAAGAGTGATGGAAATTATTACTTTAATGTGACCTGTAATAGTTTTTTGAAAATAGACATCAAGAAGTTGATATAATAATAAAGAGCCATTAAATTGGTCAATATTGAAAAGCTCATCATACCAAACCCATAGTTTAGAGGCAATAGCTCCATCGATAAATACGGTTCACATTCTAAATATAAAAAAAAAAACATTATGAAGGTAAATGAAAGCCTTTACCCCACATCAAAACTCAATAGGGATGAAATTTTCAAAATTCTCCATGTTAGAATAGAATAAGAAATAGGGATAGTGCTATTCCAAAGTTTTAAAAATATGTTAGAGAAAGCATGGGCTTATCTAATATGAATCCAGACATCTTTAAGGTTAAAATCACCATTTTGAGATAATTTAAAAAGAATCTGATCAGGTTGGATAGAAATGATAGGGATGTTAGTAAGTTTATCTAAAAGAGAGGTAGGAATATAATCAATAAGCTTACCATCATTCCATTTATTATTCATCCAGAATGAGTTCACTTTAATAGTAATGGAGTGAGTAGATAGTAAGTCATCAATGGAACCACTGCCAGTCTAGTTGTCTTGCCAAAAGAAAGAAGATCCTGAGTTAACCCCCCAAGAAATGAGGGATTTAGCTTCCCATTTGATGGAACAAAGTCTTTTCCATACATGGGAGTCACCCACATTGTAAGGACAAACGAGATGATGCTTACCCTGGCAGTACTTGGCAATCATGAATTTAGCCCAAAGACTATTATTGCTCCTAATGTTCCACCAAAGTTTATGAGAGAATGTAGTAATACATTCTTGGATTAGCTTGCAACTAAGCCCACCTTCAGCAAGGGTGCCACAACATTTATACCAAGAAGTCCAATGCATCCTTTTAGTAGAGTTATTTGAACCTTAGAAGAATTTATTAAGGAGGCACTCTATTCTATTTAATGTGGAATTAGTAGGAACAATGGTTTGAATAAGATATAAAGGCATGGAGTTAAGGGTACTCTTAAGCAAAGTGAGTCTACCACCAAATGAGAGTAAATGAAATTCCCAAATAGAAATTTTATTTGTAATTTTTTTGGATTAACTCATCAAAGAGGTGTGATATTTTCCTTTATATAGAGCACCCATATTTAATTGGAAGGTGTCATTGCTAAAAATTAGTGATTCTCAAGATTTGATTGATTTTATTAATAGAGATTTTAGAGGAAGGAATGAAATAGCTTTTGCCTTCATTAATAGAAAGACCACTTTCCTTTACAAATTTATTTAAGAAGCTTTTAATGTTTTTAATGTGATGAATGGAAGCATTGCTAAAGATAATGAAATCATCAGTAAAACTAAGTTGGGAGATAGGAATACCACCAAGAGTTCTAAAAAACATGCTTGGATTATTGTTGAGGAGGTCATTAAGGATCCTAGAAAAATATTCCACAGTAATAATAAAAAGGGATGGAGACAAGGGATCCCCTTGTCTCAAATCATGAGAAGAAGGGAAGAAACCTAAGGCTTCATGATTCAGAATAATAGAGAACCAAGCATTACTAATACAATTTTTAACGAGGGAGAAGAATTTATTAGAGAAGCCAAATAAATGGAGAATTTAAAAAAGGAAAGTCCAAGAGATATTGTTGAAAGCTTTAGAGATATCCAATTTAAAGAGGATGTTACCACCTCTATTAGAGGCATCCAAATCATGAATTAGCTCTTGAGTTAGAAGAATGTTATCAGATATAGCTTTACCTCTAACAAAACCCATTTGGTTGAGAGAAATAATTTTTTGAAGCAGAGGACTAATTCTATTAGCAAGAAATTTAACAATAAGTTTATGAAAAAAGGTGCATAGACTAATAGGTCTAAAATCACCCCAAGATTCAGGATTATCAATTTTGGGTATAAGGATAATGGAAGTGCTGGAGAAATATCTAGGTAAAGGATTACCATTAAAGAATTCAACCACAACATTAATTAAGTCATACTTAATAGCAGCCAATAATGCTAAAAAAATTGAGTAGTGTAACCTTCCAGACCAGCAATAGAATAAATCATGCTTTAAGAATTTTACCAATCTCGACTTTCAGACATAGTAAGCAAATGATTGTCATCACTCATAATTAAGGGAATCAAGTGAGAGTTGGAGATAGCCTCTAAAGTATGACTCTTGTTCATCAATTTTCTAAAATGATTAGTAATAGAGTCTTTAATCTCATTATTGTCAGTGATCCAATTTCCATTATCACTTTTAATTTTTTTTTTGGATAGAATTTAAAGCTTTATTTTTATGAAAAAGAGCATGAAAATATCTGGTATTTTTGTTCCCATCAAAAATATGTTTACTTGCAGCCTTTTTCTGCCAATAAGTTTCTTCCATATTCTAATAGGTACCCAGGTTGTCTTTGGCTTCATTCAAATCCTTCAGTTTAGAAGAATCTATCAAAACATCAATTTCAAGTGAACAAACAAATTGTTCCATGTTTTTAATGTTAGTAAAGAGATTTTTAAAATAATGCTTGTTCCATCAAGCAAGGTTTTGTTTTAGTCTTTGCTTAAACTAGAGTCTAATCATGCCCTTAATAGAATTATCAGGATGAAGGGGCCACCCAATTGGTGGAGACAACATTTAAGAAATCAATGTGCTGAATCCACATGTTTTGGAATCTGAAAGAGGTGGAGGAGGATAATCTATTAGAGTAATTTTTAATAGATATCAAAAGAGGAGCATGATCAGGCAAAGTTTTGCTCAAGTTGTCAATAGAGGTACGAGGCCATTGATTAATCCAAAGGAAGTTAAAAAGGGTCCTATCAAGCTATTGCAAGAGTCTAGAGTTATGATAGGTGTATTAAGAACTAGAGTAGCCAATGTCAATAAAGTTGCAATCAAGAATCATATTAGAGATATCATTCATAGAATGAATGTTAGGAGAACAACCACCCCTTATTTCAGAGGAAGAGAGGATAGTGTTGAAATCACCCCCAACCAACCAAGGTTTGTTAACAGTTAAAGCAAAAGGTTTGAAATTGTCCCAAAGGATGTCCCTACTAGCCCTGTTACATGAAGCATAAATAAAAGAGCCTAGAACAAAAAAAATCACCCAATTAGATGTGGACATTGACAACTTACTGGAGATCATCAAGGATATATACATTGACTAAATTATTCCAAAAGCACCAAATTTTATTGCTAATATTATATAAGATGTTATTAAAGCTGAGCATTCTAGCAACATGATTAATCTTAGAAGAATGTATGAGAGGTTCAGTAATAACTAGAAAAGCTATGTTATTAATACGATAGAGACTTCTAACACGGTTATGAACAATGAGGGTCCCAATCCCTCAAATATTCCAAATAAGAGAGTTAAACATAAAGGAAATATAAAAAAGCTAAGAAAAAGTAGATAAATAAAGGGATTAAAAAGGGATTAAAAAGGAATTAACCAGTCCAACTTCCAAGGACCATTATTTATGAAATGAGGAACCAGATCAAGTAGATCTAGTTGAGTTATTAGGAAACATTTTTTCTTTTAAGGATTTCTTTTTTAAAATAGTTTGGAATGGTCAATTTTTGTCCAAAGAATCTCCATCAGAAAAGGCTGATTAGTAGTATTAAGAATAAGATCAGAGTCAGTTAAAGCATTTCTAATGATAACTTCCCTTTCATCAATTTTAAGATCAAGCTGAAAGGTTGGATTAGCATGCATGTCAATCTTGGGATTAGAGAAGGAGAGGTAGTAATACCATTAAGAGCACATATACCAAGATCAGCCTCAGAATTCTTTTCCATATTTTTCTCCATCCTCAAATTTTCATTCAAATTTCCATTGAGGGTCACATGCTTCTCTCCATTTTTAGCAGTCAAGAGAGGTAAGGTAGCCTGAATAGAGTTAATATCATGAGGAGGCTAGTTATTTTGTAAGGAAGGACTTATAGTCAAACCATCATATTCAATACTATGAGCAACATTAGTAATATCCTTTACCTGCTAAAATTCAAAATTGGGAGTATCATCATTGAGCACTTCATTGAGCAATTTAGTGAGTTCTAAAGAGTTAGAAGTAGTATTCCCATTTTGATTAAACTTAGGCACATAAATAGATTTACTAACTTTATCAATTGATACATTAGGATTAGGATCAGTTCAATTTTTCTTTTTAAGTTGTGGGTGCAGCACAAAACATTATGAGTTATCATGCCCATGGATTTTACAGTGTGAACAGAAAACAGGAAAATTCTCAAACTCAACTTTTTGAAAGTAACCAAACTTCTCAGAACCAAACCATACTTGCTTTGGGTGTTTTTTAGAAATACCAATTTCCACTAGAATGCGAGCAATAGAAGGTTAGGATCTCACAGCTTTGGCCTGATCAATTTGAAGAGGCCGATCAAAAAGAGCCCCTACAGCAAAAAGAACTTGATGCATAACATAATGAATCCTCATATTAGGCAAAGCCAACCAAATAGGAAAAATCGATGATTCCTCTTTATATCAAAAAGGGGAGACCACTTTAAAAGTCGCATTTGACAATTAAAACAAAGAAAGAATGACGTGAAAAACTTTGAATAATCTAAATCATTAGTAAGCTGAATCAAAATGTGCCTTGGATCAATCAAACCAATAGAGAATGCACTTGAAAGCTTAAGATTGTGAAAAAAAGAGTGGATATTGTCCAAATTGGGTCACCGCAAAGTAAATTTTCCCACTAAAGTAAATTCATAAAACCTAGCTAACTTCTCAACATCATGATCACGAGCACATAATTGAAAAGTGAAGTGGAAATTAGGTTCACTAAATCAAAGGGTGAGATATTCTTATTCTTAGAGTGCATCCTTAAATGATTTAATAGCAAACACTACAGCAAGTTGTGTCGAGTTTGAAAAAGCCATGAAATCTGAAGCCCTAGGCAACATAACCATGAAAGGAGCAATGGACTATGCGGCCAAAGTGGTAGCCGCCATCAAGGAAAGCTACAGGGAGTGCACGCACATGGCAAAGCAAAATAACCAAGAGGAGACGATCAGAGAAGATGAAGGATCACCAAAAATTGAAAGGCAAAGAATCATCAAAAAGTGGAAAATGAAATCACAAGAGCACCGTAGGGAGGAGGTTTAAAGATTAGGGTTAGGGTAGGGTTTATGGTTTAGGGTTTAGTGTTAGGGTTAAGGTTTAGGGATTAGGGTTAGGGTTAGGTTCTGGTTAGAATTATAGGAGTTAGGGTTAAGGTTGGTTAATTTAGTTTAGGTTTATAGTTTGGTTTAAGTTTAGTTTAGGGTTTAGGATTTAAAGTTTAGTTTTAGTTTAGTGTTTATTTAGGGTTTTAGTTTAGGGTAGTCATTTTAGGTTGTAGGTTTAGTGGTTAGGGCTTAGGGTTTAGTATTTAGCATTTAAGAGCTTGGGTTTAGTGTTAGGGTTAGGGTTTAGGGTTTAGGTATTGAATTATCAAAATTAAGTTAATTAAATATATATTAAAGTAATCCCCTAAAATTTATATTTTATTTATACATAAAATTTAAGTTTAAAGTTTAGGTTTAGGTTAAAGGTTAGGTTGATTAAATTAGGATTAGTTTAGGGTTTAGTGTTTAGGGTTTTGGGATTTGGGTTTAGGGTTTAGATTTTAGGTTTTAGGGTTTAAGGTTTAGGGTTTTAGGGTTTAGGGTTTTAGGTTTAGGGTTTAGGGTATAGGGTTGTAGTTTTAGGGTTTAGTGTTTAGGGTTTAAGGTTAGTTTTATGGTTTAGGGTTTAGCGTTAGGGTTTCTTTTCTAAATTAAGTAAACTGATAGGTTTAAGTTTATATAGTTTACTTTTTTATTTTTATTTAGGTTTATTTTTATTCTTATTTTTCTTTAGGTTTTTATTTAGTTTTCATTTATTTTATTTTAAGTTTATTTTGTTTTATTTTAGGTTTTTTATTTTAGTTAGGGTTTTAAGGTTAGTTTAGGTTTTATTTATTTTCTTTTAATTTAGTTTTTATTTTCTATTTTATTTTACTTTTAGGTTTTAGTTTATATTTTTATTTTATGTTATTTTTTATTTTATTTTTGTTTAGGTTTTAGGGTTTAGGGTTTAGTTTAGGGTTTAGGGTTTAGTTTAGGTTTAGGTTTTAGCTTTTTGGGGTTTCGGGTTTAGGGTTTAGGGTTAGTTTAGTGTTTAGGGTTTAGGGCTTAGGGTTTGGGGTTTAGGGTTTAAGTTAGGGTTTAGGATTTAGTAGGGTCTTGGGTTTATGGTATATGGTTTAGGGTTTAAGGTTCATGGTTTTAGCTTTTAGGGTTTAGGGTTTGGTTTAGGGTTTTAGATTTAGAGTTTAGGGTTTGTTTTAGGGTTTGGGATTTATGGCTTACGGTTTAGCATTTAGGGTTTAGGGTTTAAGGTTTTAAATTTAGAAAATCAATATGTTTAGGTTTAATTAGTTTATTTTTATTTTAGTTTATTTTATTTATTTATTTTATTTAAATTTATTTTATTTTTTTTAGTTTAGTTTATTTATTTTAAGTTTATTTATTTTAGTTTTGGGTTTTTTTTAAATTATGTAAATCTATAGGTTCAGCTTTATTTAGATTATTTTTTTTATTTTAGTTTATTTTATTTTTATTTTATTTAGGTTTATTTTTATTTTTATTTAGTTTAGTTTATTTATTTTAGTTTAGGTTTTATTTTAGTTTATTTTTTAGTTTTGGTTTAGGTTTATGTTTATTTTTAGTATAGTTTTATTTTTAATTTAATTTTTAAGTTTAGGTTTTATTTTTTATTTTATGTTTAAGTTTAGGTTTTATTTTATTTTATTAGGTTAAGGTTTTAGTTTTTATTTTCATTTATTTTTAGGTTTTATTTTTTTTAGTTTTGATTTAGGTTTAATTTTAGTTTATTTTATTTTATTTAGTTTAGGGTTTACATTTACTTTGTTTTAAGTTTAGGTTTAGGTTTTATTTATTTAGTTAGTTTATTTTATTTTAGGTTTAGGTTTATTATTTTATTTTTATTTTAGGTTAAGGCTTGTTTGTAGTTTATGGTTTAGGTTTTATTTATTTATTTTTTAGGTTTTATTTTAGGTTTATTTTTTTAGGATTAGGTTTTATTTAGTTTTTTATTTTATTTTAGGACTATTTTATTTTTTTTTATGTTTAGTTTTGACTTTTATTTAGGTTTTTTTAATTATAGGTTTATTTTATTTTTAGTTTTAGCTAGGTTTTATTTATTTTTATATTTTTTTATTTTTATGTTTAGGTTTAGGTTTAGTTTATGTTTTTTATTTTATTTTATTATTTTATTTTATTTTATTTAGGTTTAGGTTTTATTTTATTTATTTTATTTTATATTTTATTTAGTTTAGGTTAAGGTCTTTAGGTTTTTTGGGGTTTAAGGTTTAGGGTTTGGGGTGTATGGTTTAGGGTTTAGGGTCATAAGTTTTAGGGTTTGGTTTAGGGTTTAGGGTTGTCGTTTAAGGGTTTAGGGTTTAGGGTAAGTTTTAGGGTTTAGCATTTTGGGTTATGTTTTTTTTTTAAATTTCTTAATTTTTTTATTTTTTTTAAAATTAAGTAAACTAGTTGGTTTATGTTTATTTAGTTTATTTTTTATTTATTTTAGTATTTTTTATTTTTAAATTTTATTCGGGTTTATTTTTATTTAGGGTTTTATTAGTTTTATGTTATTTTATTTTAGGTTTATTTTATTTTTATTTTAGTTTAACTTTTTATTTTATTTAGTTTTATTATTTTTTTAGTTTAGTTGAGGTTTTTTTATATTTTATTTTATTTTAGTTGAGGTTTTAGTTTATGTTTTTATTCTATTTTAGCTTAGGTTTTTTTATTTATTTTATTTTTTGATTTTATTTAGTTTAGGTTTAGGTTTTTTAGCAGGTTAGGGTTTAGTTTAGTTTAGTTTATTTAGTTTAGTTTAGTTTTATTATAGTTTATTTTTTGTGTTTAGGTTTAGGATTACATTTATTTTTAGTTTAAATTTATTTTATTTTATTTTTTAGGTTTAGGTTTTATTTTTTATTTTAGGTTTTTAGTTTAGGTTTTTATTTTATTATTTTAGATTTAGGTTTTTATTTTATATTTATTTTTAGGTTTTATTTTCTAATTTAGGTTTAGGTTTATTTTTAGTTTATTTAATTTTATTTAGATTAGGGATTAGGCATAGTTTATTTTAGGTTTTGGTTTAGATTTTATTTATTTTAGTTTAGTTTATTTTAGTTTAGGTTTAAGTTTATTTTATTTTGTTTATTTTAGGTTTGGTGTTTTTTTTAGTTTATGGTTTAGGTTTTATTTTTTATTTATTTTTGGATTTTATTTTTAGTTTTATTTTTGGGTTTAGAGTTTTATTTAGGTTTTATTTTGTTTTATTTTAGGTTTATTTTATTTTTATTTTTCATTTAGTTTTTATTTTATTTAGGTTTTTATTTAGGTTTATTTTATTTTTTAATTTAGTTTTTATTTATTTATTTTATTTTAGTTTAGTTTTTATTTATTTAAATTATTGTATTTTTTGTTTAGGTTTTAGTTTAAGTTTTAGTTTAGGTTTTTATTTTATTTTATGTTTTATTTTATTTAGTTTTAAGTATTTTTATTTATTTTATTTTTAGGTTATATTTAGTTTAGGTTTAGGTTTTTAGGTTTTTAGGGTTTAGGATTTTGGGTTTTGGGTTTAGGGTTTGGGGTTTAGGGTTTAGGGTTTAGGGTTATAGGTTTTAAGGTTTAGGGTTTATGGGTTAGGGTTTAAGGTTTAGGGTTTAGGGCTAAGGTTTTAGGGTTTAGGGTTTAGGGTTTACGATTCAGGGTTTAGGGTTAAGGGTTTTGGGTTTTTGGGTTTAGGGTTTAAGGTTTAGGGTTTAGTGTTTAGGGTTTAAAGTTAGTTTTAGGGTTTATGGTTATGGTTATTTATTTTTTAAATTAAATAAATTGGTGGTTTAGGTTTATTTAGTTTATTTTTTATTTTTTATTTTATTTATTTTATTATTTATTTTAGTTTTTATTTTATTTTATTTTCTTTAAATTTATTTTAGGTTTAGTTTTATTTTATTTAGGTTTATTATTTTTTTAGTTTAGTTTAGGTTTTATTTATTTTAATTTAGTTCAATTTGTGTTTTATTATATTTTCTTTTAAGTTTAGGTTGAGGTTTTAGGTTTTGTTTTATTTTGGTTTAAGTTTTTTTTAATTTTATCTTTGGATTTTATTTAGTTTAGGTTTACATTTTTAACTTTGTAGGGTTTAGGGTTTGGGATTTGGGGTTCAGGGTTTAGGGTTTAGGGTTAATGGTTTAGGGTTTAGGATTTAGGTTTTAGAGTTTAGGTTTAGGCTTTAAGGTTTAGGGTTTTTAAGGTTTAGGGTTTAGGGTTTATGGTTTTAGGTTTAGGGTTTTTTAGAAATCATGTTTAGGGTTTTGGTTTTAGGTTTAGGGTTCAGGTTTTAGTTTAGGGTTTTAGTGTTTTTTGTTTTTTTTAACAGAGAATAAATTCAGATTCAACATTTCTTGTTTTGATTTCATCAACCAAACACACAAGTTTTTAGACATAAGTGATGACATAGATAAAAAATGAATACGCTTTGAGCAAATTGAAAACCCTAGATAACTAGAACTGTCTCATCTGTAAAGAGACAGTTCCATAAGTAGCAGATCGGATCGACCATTCTTTAGTTTCTTCAATTCACCTCAGAACTACCCCGACCTCTCGAGTAGGGGGATCCACCATCATATCCCTGATCTCTCCCTTCGCCACCACCATGGCTATAAGATCCATTGCTCCTCCTGCCTCCATAACCACCACTGCTCTGACACCACCTCCATATCCACCGGCACCTCAGTCCCAGTGAATCTCGCAACCTCATCGCCTTTGCCTCCCATTAGATCTGGTGAGCTTGATTTATGGTGATGTTCCTACATCAAGGTTCTTCCCATTCTGAGGGTTTAAGTTTAGGTTTAGGTTTATTAAATTTTAGGATTTAGGTTTATTTTTAAATTTATTTACTTACTTTAGGTTTTGGTTTAGAGTTTGGGCTTTAGAGTTTAGGTTTAGTATGGATTGGGGTTTAGGGTTTATGGTTTTAGGATTTAGGGTTTAAGGTTGGGGTTTAGGGTTTACGGTTTAGTGTTTAGGCTATAGGGTTTGGGTTTAGGGTTTAGGGTTTAAGGTTAATTTATGGTTTAGTGATTTGGTTTTAGGGTTTTGGGTTTAGGGTTTGGTGTTAGGGTTTAGGTTTAGTTTAGGGTTTAGGGATAGGGTTTTGGGTTTAGGGATTAGGGATTAGGGTTTAGGGTTTAAGGTTTAGGGTTTTTGGATTTATGCTTTTAGGGTTTAGGGTTTAGGGTTTAGGTTTAGGATTTAGGGTCTTTAGGGTTTTGGGTTTAGGGTTGTAGGGTCTAGGATATAGGGTTTAGGGTTTAGGATTTAGGGTTTATGGTTTAGGGGTTTGTTTTAAAAAAATAAGTAAACTAGTAGGTTTAAGTTTATTTAATTTATTTTATAGTTTTATTTTTATTTAATTTAGTTTATTTATTTATTTTTTATCTTTTTATGTTTATTTTAGTTTAGTTTTATTTTTTTATTTATTTTTTAGGTTTAGGCTTAGGTTTAGGTTTATTTTTTAGTTGAGTGTTATTTTTATTTTATTTTTTAGGTTTAGGTTTTATTTTTTATTTTTAAGTTTAGGTTTTGGTTTTTATTGTTTTCTTAGATTTTGGTTTTAGGTTTTTATTTTAGGTTTATTTTAGGTTTTTTTAGGTTTTAGATTTTTATCTTTGCCTGGTTCATGGTAATGTTCCTGTAATCAAGGTTCTGCCTATTCTTAGGGTTTAGGTTTAGGTTTAAGTTTATTAGGTTTAACAGTTTAAGTTTATTTTTTAATTTATTTAGTTACTTTAAGTTTAGGTTTAGGGTTTGGGGTTTAGGGTTTAGGGTTTAGTATTATGGTTTAAGGTTTAGGGTTTAGGGTTTAAGATTTTAGGATTTATGCTTTAGGGTTTAAGTTTAGGGTTGTAGGTTTAGGGTTATAGGTTTAAAGGTTTTAGTTTAAGTTGTAGGTTTAAGGGTTTAGGGTTTAGGGTTAATTTAGGGTTGAAGGTTTATAGTTTTATGATTTAGGGTTTAGGGTTTAGGGTTTAGGGTTTGGGTTTAGGGTTTGGGGTTTAGGGTTTAAGGTTTAAGGTTTAGAGTTTAGGGTTTAGGTGTGTTTGGGGTTTAGGGTTAGTTTAGGATTTATGGTTTAGTATTAGGGAGTTTAGGTTAGTTTTAATGTTTAGCTTTAGGGTTTAGGATTTAGTGTTTAGGGATCATCAATTATAGAATCCTCAACAAAATTATTCCAAAAATACCAAATCTTATTACTAACATTAGGGAAAAATTTATTGAGGCTGATCATTCTGGAAACATGGTTAATTTTATTTGCATGGATAAGAGGCTCCAGAATAATAAGTAAATAAATATTATGAATGCGATAAAGATTTCTAATACGATTACAAATAGAGAGGGTACTGATCCCTCTGACGTTCCAAACAAGAAAATTAAACATAAGTAAAATAAAAGAAAAGGTTAAGCAAAGGTTTATTAAGAGAAGAGTGAGAGGCCGCAGCAGATCTAGTGTTTTTAGACAATTTAGGAGGGTAATTTGTAACACTTTTTTTTCCTTTTAGCATGATAAATTTGAAAACCATTTTCTTTTCCCCTAGAGTCATCATCTGAGTAAGATTTAGTAACATTGGTCATAAATTTAAGAGAATTCTCCAAGTGTTTGGAGGGGGGAGTTCACCCTCTTCCAAATCCATATTAAGTTAAAAAGTAGGATTAACATGAATTTCAAGATTAGAAATGAGGGACGGTGACGATTTAGAACCATTTAAAGCACGAGTAGTTAAATCCGGATCAAAAATGTTTTCAGCATGCTCCACATCCTTTAAATCCTAATTAAAAGATTTATTTTCATCGATCAAAGCTGGCATATATGCAAGAATAGAATCAATGGAAATAGAATTGTCTTCTAATAACTTTGAAAATTTATTATTCCTTGTATTAGAAATATTCAAATTCAAAGAAGGAAAAAGAGGTAAATCATCCTTCTCATTTTGAAAATTAGCCGAATCTATATCAATAGTAGGAGCCGAAACTTGTTCAACAGGAATAACCATGATATCCAAGGAATCAACCTCAATAACAGTCTTCATACCATTCCTAAGATCTGAGGTCGATTTCTGAACATAAGTATAGATTGGCTTATGGGTAGGAACAACATTCTCTTTAGGAGGATTTCATTTTTTTAAGTGGGGATGGAGAATAAACATTCTGAATTGTCATGACAGTGAATTTTACAATGGGAACAAAATATCAGAAGGTTCTCCAATTCAACCATTTGTGAATACCCATATTTTTCAGAACCAATCCAAACTTCCTTTGGGTATTTTTTTGTTATGTCTAATTCCATGAGGATCCAGAACCCGCAAGGGCAAGATCACTGGTGGCAGTGGTAAAGTAATAAATAAAGCCCTGATAGCAAAAAGCACATGATGGGTAACAAAATAAATGCACATATTAGAAAGAAATAACCACATAGGGACAATAGGAGATTCCTCCTTAATGTCAAAAAGGGGTGACCACTTCAACAAATTCATTTGACTATTAAAGATGAAATAAGAATGACTCAAAAAAACACGTGAATAATCTAGACCATTAAAAAGTTGAATAAGGATATGTCGATTGTTAATAAGGCTAATCGAGAAAGCTAAGAGTTATAGAAAAGAGCGGATTTTATCCAAATTTGGATGACACAAAGAAAATTTATCAACAATAGAAAATTCAAATGGTTTTGCCAACTTTTCAACATCCACATCAGAGCACATTACGATCGGAAAACCTCTAAAAGACATCAAAATGAGATTAACTGAATCAATAGAGGGAGAAGTCTTACCAGAGAGTGCTTCCTTAAAATATTTAGTAGAAGAAGCAACATTAAGGCCGCAAAGCCCCAAAGTGTTGGATGCCCTAGTCGAAGCATCCATAATTTGAGGTGGAGCCCAAGGAATAGTACTCACCATAACCCAAAGATTATATATTTTATTTAGATTTAGGTTTATTTTTATTTTTTTTGTTTTGTTTTTATATTTTAAGTTTAATTATTTTAGTTTATGTTTTCTATTTTAGTTTATTTTTAAGTTTAAGTATATTTTTTAGTTTTGTTTTATTTTTATTTTATTTTCTAGGTTTAGCTTTTATTTTTTATTTTTAGGTTAGGTTTTTATTTTATTCTTTTAGGTTTAGGTTTTCTGTTTTTATTTTAGGATTATTTTTAGGTTTTATTTCTTAGTTTAGATTTAGGTTTATTTTTAATTTATTATATTTTTTTTAGTTTAGGTTTAAGTTCAGGTTTAGTTTATTTTAGGTATAGGTTTAGGTTTTATTTATTTTAGTTTAGTTTATTTTAGTTTAGGTTTACGTTTATTTTATTTTTATTTTAAGTTTAGGATTTCTCTAGTTTAAGGTTTAGGTTTTATTTTTTATTTATTTTTAGGTTTTATTTTTAGGATTATTGTTTAGGTTTAAGTTTTTTGGTTTTATTTTATTTAGTTTTAGGTTTATTTTATTTTTATTTTAGGTTTAGTTTTTATTTTAGTTAGGTTTTTTTATTTTTTTATTTTAGTATAATTTTCTATTTATTTTATTTTAGTTTAATTTTTATATTTTATTTTATTTTATTTTTCAATTTAGGTTTTTATTTTATTTTATTTTTTTATTATATTTTTGTTTAGGTTTTATTTTCATTTAGGTTTTAATTATTTATTTTATTTTAAGGTTTTATTTAGTTTAGGTTTAGGTTTTTAGCTTTTTAGGGTTTACTGTTTAGGGTTTATTTTAGTTTCAGGTTTAGGGTTTAGGGTTTGGTGTTTGGGGTTTAGGGTTTAGGTTTTAGAGTTTAGGTTTTAGGTCTTAAGGTTTAGGGCTTAGGTTTTAGGGGTGTAGGGTTTAGTGTTTAAGGTTTAAGTTTAAGGGTCAGGTTTTAGTTTAGGGTTTAGGGTTTTTGGCTTCTTTTTTCTTAACAGAGAACAAATTCAGTTTAACATTTCTTCTTTTCGTTTTCATCAACCATGTAACATACCAAGTTTTCCAAGACACAAGATAGATAGATAAAATGAGCATGCATAGAGAAAATCCAAAACCCTAGATAACTAGAATATTCTCTACTGTAAAGATATAATTCCATATGTAGTAGATCGGATCATCCGTTCTTCAGTTTCTCTAGTTCCCATCAGAATGACCTCAACTTATCGAGTAGTGGGATCCACTATCATATCCCCGATCTCTCCCTCCACCACCACCATGGCTATAACCTCCATCGCTCCTCCCACCACCAATGTGATAATCGCTACCTCCGCCTTTACCTCCACTGTTAGATCTAGACAGAGCCTAATTGATGGTGATGTTCCCACCATCAAGGTTCTGCCCATTCTTGGGGTTTAATTTTAGGTTTAGGTTTATGTTTTATTTTATTTATATACTTTAGGTTTAGGTTTAGGGTTTGGGGTTTAGGGTTTAAGGTTTAGGGTTTAGGGTTATGGTTTAGGGCTTATGGTTTAGGGATTAAGGTTTAGGGTTTATGCTTTATGGGTTTAGGGTTTAGGGTTTTTTAAGGTTTATGGTTTAGGGTCTTAGGTTTAGGGTTTAGGATTTAGGGTTTATATTTTTTTTAATTAAGTAAATCGATTGGTTCAGGCTTATTTAGTGTACTTAGTTTACTTTTTATTTATTTTAGTTTATTTGATTTTTTCTTTTTATTTAAGTTTATTTTATTTTTATTTAATTTAGTTTATTTATTTTAGGTTTATTTTTTTAGTTTATGTTTTTTATTTTAGTTTATTTTTTAGGTTTAGCTTTATTTTTAAGTTTTATTTTTATTTTATTTTTTAGGTTTATGTTTTATTTTTTATTTTTAGGTTTAGGTTTAGGGTTTTTTTTAAGTTTAGGTTTTAGGTTTTTATTTTAGGTTTATTTTTATGTTTTATTTTTTAGTTTAAGTTTAGGTTTATTTTTAGTTTATTTTATTTTATTTAGTTTAGGTTTTGGTATATGTTTAGTTTATTTTAGGATTAGGTTTAGGTTTTATTTATTTTAGTTTAGGTTTAGGTTTATGTTATTTTTTTTATTTTTTTTTTATTTTAGGTTTTGGTTTTTTTTAGTTTAGGGCTTACATTTTATTTTTTAATTTATTTTATGGTTTATTTTTTTAGGTTTAGGTTTTTATTTAGTTATTATTATTTTTATTTTGGTTTATTTTATTAATATTTTATTTAGGTTTTTGATTCATAAGTTTATTTTATTTTTTATTTAGTTTAAGTTTTATTTATTTTATTTTAGTTTATTTTTATTAGTTTATTATATTTTAATTTATGTTTAGGTTAAGGTTGTAGTTTAGGTTTTTATTTTTTTTATTATTCTATTTAATTTAGGTTTAATTTTATTTATTTTATTTTAGGATATATTTAGTTTAGGTTTTAGGTTTTAGTTTAGGTTTAGGTTTAGGGTTTAGGTTTAGGGTTTAGTCTTAGGGTTTAGGGTTTAGGTTAGTTTAGGGTTTAGGGATTAGTTTAGTGGTGGCTTTAGGTTTAATATTTTAGGGTTTTAGGTTTAGGGTTTAGTTCAGTTTAGTAGTGTTTAGGTTTAGCTTTAGTGTTTAGGTTTAAGTTAGTTTAAACGAGTTTAGGTTTAGTTATTAGAGTTTAGTGGTTTAGTGAGTTTAGGTTTAGGTTTAGGGTTTAGTTTAGGTTTAGGTCAGGTTTAGGTTTAGGGTTTAGTTTAGGTTTAGTTTAGTTTTATATGATTTAGGGTTTATGGTTTAGGGTTTAGGTTTAGGGTTTAGGATTTAAGGATTTGGGTTTGAGGTTTAGATTTTAGTGTTTTTTTTTAAATTTAAGTAAATTGGTAGGTTTAGATTTACTTAATTTAATTACTTTATTTTTTATTTATTTGAGTTTATTTTATTATTTATTTTTATTTTCATTTATTTTTTATTTTTATTTAGTGTTTATTTTTATTTTATTTTTTAGGTTTAGATTTTAATTTTTATTTTTTGGTTTAGGCTTATGTTTTTATTTCATTTTTTTAGGTTTTGGTTTAGGTTTTTATTTTAGGTTTATTTTTAGTTTTTATTTTTTAGCTTGGCTTTAGGTTTATTTTTTATTTATTATATTTTATTTAATTTTGCTTTAGGTTTTATTTAGTTTATTTTAGATTTAGGTTTAGGTTTTATTTATTTTAGTTTAGTTTCTTTTAGTTTAGTTTGGGAAAATTATATTATATTTATTTTATTTTTATTTTAGGTTTAGGTTTTCTTAGTTTTAGTTTAAGTTTTATTTTCTTTTATTTTGGGTTTTAATTTTAAGTTTATTATTTAACTTAAATTTTTATTTAGTTTTTATTTTACTTTTTATGTTAGTTTTAATTTTATTTACATTTTTTATTCTTAGGTTTATTTTATTTTTTAATTTAGTTTAGGGTTTAGGGTTTAGGCTTCAAGGTTTAGGGTTTTAAGGGTTTAGGGTTAGCTTAGGGTTTAGGGTAAGTTTAGGGTTAAGGGTTTAGGTTTTATGGTTTAGGTTTTTAAGGATTAGGGTTTAAGGTTTTAGGGTTTATGTTTAAGCAATTATAGTTTAGGTTTAGGGTTAGAGTAGTTTAGGTTCTGTATAGGTTTAGGTTTTAGGTTTTAGGTTTAAATTTAGGGTTTAGTGTTTAAAATGTTAGGGTTTAGGGTTTAGGGTTTAGGGTTAGTTTAGGCTTTAGGGCTTAGGGTTTAGTGTTTAGGGCTTTTTAGGGTGTAGGGTATAGGGTTTAGGGTTTAGGATTTAGGGTTATTTCCTTAAGGTTTACAATTTAGGGTTAGTTTTATGGTTTAGGATTTAAGGTTTAGGATTTAGGATTCACGATTTTGGTTTTAGGGTTTAAGTTTTTGGGTTTTTTTTTAAATTAAGTAAATTTGTAGGTTTAGTTTTATTTAGTTTATTTAATTTATATATTATTTATTTGAGTTTATTTTATTTTTTATTTTTATTTAGTTTATTTATTTTGATTTACTTATTTTAGTTTAGGATTTTATATTAGTTTATTTTTTAGAGTTTTATTTTTATTTTTGCTTTTAAGTTTAGGTTTTATTTTTTATTTTTAAGTTTAGGTTTATGTTTTTATTTTATTTTTTTAGATTTAAGTTTTAAGTTATTATTTTAGGTTTTATTTTTTTAGTTTAGGTTTAGGTTTATTATATTTTATTTAGTTTGGTTTAGGGTTAGGTTTAGTTTATTTTAGGGTTAGGTTTATGTAGAATTTATTTTAGTTTAGGTTTAGGTTTGTTATGTTTTGTTTATTTTATATTTATTTTAGGTTTAGGTTTTCTTTTAGTTTAGGGTTTAGGTTTTATTTTTTTATTTATTTTTAGGTTTTATTTTTAGGTTTATTTTTCAGGTTTAGATTTTATTTAGTTTTATTTTATTTTATTGTTGGTTTATTTTAATATTATTTTACATTTAGTTTTATTTTATTTATGCTTTTTTTGTCATTAAGTTTATTTTATTTTAATTTATTTTATTTTTTATTTTTTATTATTAGTTTAGGTTTAGTTTTTTATTTTATTTTATTTATTTTATTTTTTTAGGTTTAGGTTTTTTTATTTATTTTATTATTAGGTTTTATTTAGTTTAGGTTTAGGTATTCAAGTTTTAAAGGTTTAGGGTTTAAGATTTTAGGTTTTAAGGTTTTAGGGTTTTAAGTTTTAGGGTTTAGGGTTAGGGTTTAGGATTTAAAGTTTAGGGTTTAGTGTTTAGGCTTTAGGGTTTATGGTTTAAGGTTTTGAGGGTTTCGGGTTTAACGTTTAGGGTTTAGGGTTTAGGGTTAGCTTAGGGTTTAAGCTTTAGCTTTAGGGTTTAGGGTTTTAGTGTTTAGGTTTAGGTTTAAGGTTAGTTTAGTTTTGTTTTAGGGATTAGGTTTAGGTTTAGGTTTAGAGTTAGGGTTTAGGGTTAGGTTAGTTTTAGGTTTAAGTTTAGGGGTTTAGAGTTTAATTTTCAGTTTTTAGTTTAGGGTTTATAGTTTAAACTTAGGTTTAGGTTTAGGTTTATGGTTTTGGGTTTGAGTTTAGAATTGGTTTAGGTTTAGGGTTTAAGGTTTAAGGTTTGTTTTATTGTTTAGGGTTTACGGTTTAGTGTTTAGGATTTAGAGTTTAGGATTTGGGGTTTAGGGTTGAGGGTTTAGGGTTGAGGGTTTTTTTATAAATTAAGTAAAATGTTAGGTTTAGGTTTATTTATTTAAGTTTAATTTATTTTTTATTTTTATTTTGGTTTAGTTTTTTATTTTTATTTAGTTTAATTTGATTATTTTAGGTTTATTTATTTTATTTTATGTTTTCTATTTTAGTTTATTTTTTAGTTGAGTTTAATTTTTATTTTATTTTTTAGGTTTAGTTTTTATTTTTTATTTTTTGGTTTTGGTTTTTGTTTTTATTTTTTTTTGTTTAAGTTTTTATTTTAGGTGTATTTTTAAGTATTTTTTTAGTTTCTAGTTTAGGTTTATTTTATGTTTATTATATTTTATTTAGTTTAGGTCTAGGTTTAGTTTATTTTAGGTTTAGGTTTACGTTTTATTTATTTTAGTTTAGTTTCTTTTAGTTTAGGTTCAGGTTTAGTATAATTTGTTTATTTTATTTTTATTTTAGGTTTAGGTTTTTTTTAGTTTAAGGTTTTGGTTTTATTTTTTCTTTAATTTTAGTTTTTATTTCTAGGTTTATTTTTTATTTTTAGGTTTTTATTTAATTTTTATTTTATTTTATTTTATGTTTATTTAATTCTTATTTTACGTTTAGTTTTTATTTTATTTAGGTTTTCATTCTTAGGTTTATTTTATTTTTTAGTTTAGTTTAGATTTTTATTTATTTATTTATAGTTTATTTTTATTTTGTATTTTATTTTATTTTTAGGTTTAGGTTTAGGTTCAAGTTTAGGTTTTTATTTTATTTAGGTTTAAATTTATTTATTTATTTTATTATTATGTTTTATTTAGTTTAGGTTTAGGTTTTTAGGTTTTAAGGTTTAGGGCTTAGGGTTTCAATTTAGGATTTAGGGTTGAGGGTTTTAGGATTTAGGGTTTAGAGTTTAGGGTTTAGGATTTAGGGTTAGGGTTAGGGTTTAGGGTTTAGGGTTAAGGGTTTTGGGTTTAGGGTTTTGGGTTTAGGGTTTAGTGTTTAGGGTTTAAGGTTAGGGTTAGGGTTTAGAGTTTAAGGGTTTAGGGTTTAGGGTTTAAGGTTTAGGATTTTTATTCTTAGGTTTATTTTATTTTTTAGTTTAGTTTAGGTATTTATTTATGAATTCATAGTTTATTTTTATTTTGTATTTTATTTTATTTTTAGGTCTAGGTTTAGGTTTTAGTTTAGGTTTTTATTTTATTTAGGTTTAGGTTTATTTATTTATTTTATTATTATGTTTTATTTAGTTTAGGTTTAGGTTTTTAGGTTTTTAAGGTTTAGGGTTTAGGGTTTAGGGTTTAGGGTTTTGGGTTTAAGGTTTAGGGTTGAGGGATTTAGGGTTTAGGGTTTAGAGTTTATGGTTTAGGATTTAGGCTTAGGGTTAGGGTTTAGGGTTTAGGATTAAGGATTTAGGGTTTTGGGTTTGGGTTTAGGGTTTAGGGTTTAGGGTTTAGGGTTAGGTTTTATATATATTTATTTTTTATATTTATATTTTTTAAGTGATACAAGTAAAGTAGTAGTATATCTTTATATTTTATATTTATTGTAGTAAGTTTAGTTTATTTAGTTTATTTAGTATATTTTATTTATTTATTTATTTTTTTTATTGTAGGTTTTTTATTTTTTTTAGTTTAGTTTATTTTATTTTAGGTATATTTCGTTGGTTTTATTTTAGTTTATTTTTTTAGTTTAGGTTTATTTTTTAGTTCGTTTATTTTATTTTATTTTCAAGTTTAGGGTTTATTTATTTTTTTATTTTAGGTTTAGGTTAATGTTTTTTTTTTATTTTTTAAGGTTAGGTTAAGGATTTTATTTTAGGTTTTTTTTTTACATTTTATTTTATAGTTTAACTTTAGTTTTACTTTTAGTTTATTATATTTTATTTAGTTTACGTTTAAGTTTAGGTTTAATTTATTTTAGGTTTAGGTTTAGGTTGTATATATTTTAGTTTAAGTTTAAGTTTATTATATTTTGTTTATTTTATTTTTATTTTAGGTTTATTTTTTTTTACTTTAGGGTTTAGATTTTATTTTTGATTTACTTTTTTGTTTTATGTCTAGGACTTTTTTTAGGTTTAGTTTTTATTTAGTTTTTATTTTATTTTATTGTAACTTTATTTTATTCTTATCTTGCTATTATTTTTTATTTTCTTTGGGTTTTTTATTCTTAGATTTATTTTATTTTAGTTTATTATTATTTCTTTTAATTTTTTTTAGGTGTAAGTTTAGGTTTTAGTTTTGATTTTCATTTTATTTTATTTTTATTTTATTTAGGTTTATTTTTTTATTTATTTTATTGTTAGTTTTTATTTAGTTTAGGTTTAGGTTCTTAGGATTTAAACTTTAAGGTTTAGGGTCTAGCGTTCAGAGTTTATTGTTTACGGTTTAGGGTTTAGAGTTTTAGGATTTTAGGATTTAGGGTTCTAGGGTTTAGGGTTTAGGGTTTAGGCTTAAATGTTTGGCCAGGTTTAGGAGGTTTAAGTTTAGGGTTACAGAGTTTAAGGTTAGTTTAGGGTTTAGGGTTTAAGATTTTTAGGGTTTAGGGTTTGTTTAAGGTTTAACATTTCAGGGTTTAGGATTTAGGGTTTAAGGTTTAGGGTTTAGGGTTTAGGGTTTAAGGTTTTGGGTTTTGGGTTACGGTTTAGGGTTTAGAGTTTTGGGTTTTAGGTTTTAATTTTGAGGGTTTAGGGTTTAGGGTTTATGGTTTAGGGTTAGGTTAGGGTTTAGGTTTAGTTTAGGGTTTAGGGTTTAGGCTTTATGGTTTAGTGTTTTTAGGGTTTAGGGTTTGGGGTTTTAGGGTTATTTTAGAGTTTAGGGTTTAGGGCTTAGGGTTAGGGTTTAGGATTTAGGGTTTAGGGTGTTGGGTTTTGGGTTTTAGGGTTTAAGGTTTAGGGTTTAGGGTTTAAGTTTAGAGTTAGGGTTTAGGGTTTAGTGTTTAGGGTTTAGGGTTTTGGATTTTCGGTTTAGGGTTTGTTTAGGGTTTAGGGTCGAGGGTTTAGGGCTTTTTAGGGTGTAGGGTTTAGGGTTTAGGGTTAGTTTTATGGTTTAGGGTTTAGGGTTTAGGGTTAGTTTTATGGTTGAGTGTTTTGTGTTTAGGGTTTAGGTTTGAGGGTTTTTTTGTTAAATTAAGTAAAAATGTAGGTTTAAGTTTATTTAGTTAATTTTTTATTTATTTTAGTTTACTTTATTTTTTATTTTATTTAGTTTTTTTATTTATTTTAGTTTTATTTATTTTAGTTTAGGTTTTATTTAGCTTATTTTTAGGTTTAGTTTATTTTTAGTTTATTTTATTTTACTTTTTTAGGTTTAGGTTTTATTTTTTATTTTTAGGTTTAGGTTTATGTTTTTTATTTTATTTTCTTAGGTTTAGATTTTAGGCTTTTAGCTTAGGTTTATTTATGGGTTTAATTTTTTAGTTTAAGTTTAGGTGTATTTTTAGTTTATTATATTTCATTTAGTTTACATTTAAGTTTAGGTTTAGTTTATTTTAGGTTTTGGTTTAGGTTGTATTTATTTTTGTTTAGGTTTAGGTTTATTATATTTTATTTATTTTATTTTTATTTTATGTTTAGGTTTTTTTTATAGTTTAGGGTTTTGGTTTTATTTTTTTTATTTTTAGGTTTATTTTTAAGGTTTAGGTTTTTATTTAGTTTTTATTGTAGGTTTATTTTATTCTTATTTTACATTTAGTTTTTATTTTATTTAGGTTTTTTATTCTTATGTTTATTTTATTTTAGTTTATTTTTACTTTTTATTTTATTTTATTTTTAGGTTTAGGTTTAGGTTTTAGTTTAGGTTTTTATTTTATTTTTTTTTTTTATTTAGGCTTAGCTTTTATTTTTTTATTTTATTATTAGGTTTTATTTAGTTTAGGTTTAGGTTTTTAGGCTTTAGGATTTAGGCTTTAGGGTTTATTGTTTAGGGTTTAGGGTTTAAGTTTTAGGGTTTTAGGGTTTAGGGTTTTAGGGTTTAGGGTTTAGGGTTAGGGTTTAGGGATTAAGGTTTTGGATTTAGTGTTTAATCTTTAGGTTTATGGTTTTGTGGGTTTAGGGTTAGCTTAGGGTTTAGGGTTAGTTTAGGGTTTAGGATTTAGGGTGTAGGGTTTTTAGGGTTTAGTTAGGGTTTAGGGTTAGTTTAGGGTTTAGCATTTTATAGTTTAGGGTTTAGGGTTTATGGTTTTAGGGTTTAGGGTTTAGGGTTTAGGGTTTACAGTTAGTGTTAGGGTTTATGGTTTAGGGTTTAGAGTTTAGGATTTTGGGTTGAGGGTTAGTTTATGGTTTATTTTTTTTGGGAAATTAGGGAAATTTTATTGCCACAAAGAAAAGGTGCAAAGTCCTTAGAGGGGGAAAATCTAAGCTAATGCTCAAAGAACTACAAAAGGTCCTAAGAGATAAGCCCTTAGAAAGATAAAGAAAAGAAGCTCAAAATAAAAAGATCCATAAAAATAATCCTTGAAATCAAGAACCTTTCTCTACTCCTTATATAGTATAATATAGCCAATGTCTCTATATTCGAAGCTTGAAAAGGAATTAGTACATATAATGAAATAGGTAATTAAGCATGAAATATAAGAGTAGATAGATGTAGAAAGATAAAGAGATGCTCATGCTCGCTAAAGCCATAGAAAGTGTAGAAGAATCAAGCCATCATTAGGCCATACCTCTTGCACCTTAGCCAATGATGATCACACTGCATAAAACTTCAAACAAATGTAGCCACAAAAAAAACCCGACATTCGATAGATTAAACTCGATTAAGGAGGTAACCCATCAAGAAAGGCATAGGCCATAGGGAGCACCACTAAAGCCACCACCAAGAAATGCTGACACAGTTGCTAGGAGCAAACCTTATAATAAGGGAGATAGGAATAAATAGAGACCAAACAAAGGCTAAAGGAGGACCAAAATTGGTAAGGTCCTTCATTAAAAAAACATGCTAAGATCCATAAATGATGATAATATCCAGGTTAACAATAAGACTAACATCAAAACTGTATGAAAGCTAGGCAACCAACAAACCAAGAAAGGGTAGAGGTTCATCCACAATCCATAAAAGAGTATCCCGGCAGGTAGACACCAGAAGAGAAGAATGGAAATTTAAACAGTTAGATCCATACATAGATTTAACAAGATCAAGAAAATTATAATAAAGTAAATACTCTTTAAACCCAACTAGCCAGCTAGAGCACCCAAACTAAGCAGCCAGCAAGGCAGTCCACCCTGTAAGCCACCAATACATCCAAAGATTCTAGTCATTAGACTTAGAACCATAAGGATGAAAGACAAAAAGAGTCATCCAATCAGAAATATTAAAAATATCCCAAAAAAAGCCAGAGACAGTGGCCACCAATCCCTATCCATGAATCCAATTAAAATAGCATGATACAATAGCCAAAAATAAAAAGAGGTGAAAACCCTGTATGGTTAGAAATAATCCAAAGCTAGAGACAACCACAAATAAGAACCCCAATAGAGATAACATCATAAATCCACAAAACATCCAACCAGTAGTTAGCCACCTTCCCATTCAAAATTCTAATTAAAAATAAAACCTCAATATTATTCGAGGCATACCTAATAATCAGATTATATAACAAAACTAAAATAACCAACCTAACACTCATCCAGAGAAGTACTAAAGAAAGAATAGATGTAGGAAAAATAGCTCTCTAATCTATAACAAAGAGAAAAATCCCTCAATGTCACATATCTCCTCTTTTTTAGGAGCAAAAAACATAACAACACATAGCGGCCACCTTCCCATGGGCAAACCTCAACCAAGAGGGCCACCCCAAAAAAACCAATAAAATCCAGGATAAGGACAAAACAACGAAAAACCATCTAGTTTAAGATTTTGGGTTTAGGGTTTTAGGTTTAGATTTAGGGTTTAGATTTAAGGTTTAAGGTTAGTTTAGGGTTTTGGGTTTTGGGTTTTGGGTTTTAGGTTTAGGGTTTAGGGTTTAGGGTTAGGGTTTTGGGTTTTATGTTTAAGGTAAGTTTAAGATTTAGGGTTTTAGGTTTAGGGCCTTTAGGGTGTAGGGTTTAGGGTTTAGGATTTAGGGTTGTTGGTTTAGGGTTGTAGGTTCAGTTTAGGGTTTGGGGTTAATTTTATGGTTTAGGGTTTAGGGTTTAAGATTTAGGGTTTTGGGTTTAGGGTTTATGTTTTAGGGTTTTTTTAATTTATGTAAACCTATATGTTTAGGTTTATTTAATTTTTTATTTATTTATTTTAGTTTATTTTATTTTTATTTTTATTTTTGTTTAGGTTTATTTTTTATTTTTATTTATTTTAGCTTATTTATTAGGTTTATTTATTTTAGTTTAGGTTTTTTTATTATAGTTTATTTTTTAGGTTAATGTTTATTTTTTAGTTGAGTTTAATTTTTATTTTATTTTTTAGGTTTAAGTTTTATTTTCTATTTTAGGTTTAGGTTTATGTTTTATTTTATTTTCTTAAGTTTATGTTTTAGGTTTTATTTAGATTTATTTTAGATTTTATTTTTTAGTTTAAGTTTAGGTTTATTTTTAGTTTATTATATTTTATTTAGTTTAGGTTTTGGTTTAGGTTTAGTTTATTTTAGGTTTAGGTTTAGGTTGTATTTATTTTCGTTTAGGTATAGGTTTATTATATTTTATTTATTTTATTTTTATTTTAGGTTTAGGTTTTTTTAATTTTATGATTAGGTTTTTCTTTTAGGTTTTATTTTTTAGGTTTAGGTTTTTATTTACTTTTTTGTTTTAAGGATTAGGATTTAGGGTTGTAGGATTAAGGTTGTAGTTTAGGGTTTAGAGTTAGTTATATGGTTTTGGGTTTAGGATTTAAGGTTTTCGATTTAAGGTTTAGGTTTCAGGGTTTTTTTTTAAAATTAAGTAAACCGATAGGTTTAGGTTTATTTAGTTTATTTTTTATTTACTTTAGTTTATTTTATTTTTTTATTTAGGTTTAATTTTTATTTTTTTTAAAATTTTGTTTATTTATTTTAATTTAGGTATTTTAGTTTAGTTTATTTTTTAGGTTTAGATTTATTTTTTTGGTTGAGGTTTTATTTTTTTTTTTTATGTTTAAGTTTATGTGTTTACTTTATTTTTTTTAGGTTTAGGTTTTTGGTTATTATTTTTGGTTTATTTTTAAGTTTTATTTTTTAATTTAGAGTCTTATTTTTATTTTATTTTTTTTGTTTCAGGTTTTAATTTTAATTTTTAGGTTTAGGTTTAGGTTTTTATTTTATTTTTTTAGGTTTAAGTTTTAGGTTTTAATTTTAAGTTTATTTTTAGGTTTTATTTTTTAGTTTAGGTTTAGGTTTATTTTTAGTTGAGTTTTATTTTTATTTTATTTTTAAGTTTAGGTTTTATTTTTTATCTTTAGGTTTAGGATTAGGTTTTTATTTTATTTTTTTATATTTAGGTTTTAGGTTTCCATTTTAGGTTTATTTTAGGTTTATTTTTTAGTTTAGGTTTAGGCTAATTTTTAGTTTATTTTCTTTTATTTTTTTAGGTTTAGGTTTAGTTTATTTTAGGTTTATGTTTAGGTTTGATTTATCTTAGTTTAAGTTTAGGTTTCTTTTATTTTTATTTAGGGTTTAGTTTTTTTTAGTTTGGGGTTTAGGTTTTATTTTTTATTTATTTTTAGGTTTTACTTTTAGGTTTATTTTTTAGGTTAAGGTTTTTATTTAGTTTTTACTTTAGTTTATTTTGAGTTTATTTTATTTTATATTTTATATTTAGTTTTTATTATATTTAGGTTATTTATTTTTAGGTTTATTTTATTTTATTTAGTTTTGTTTATGCTTTTATTTATTTCATTTTAGTTTTTTATTTTTTATTTTATTTCTCTTTTAGGTTTAGGTTTAGGTTTTAGTTTAGGTTTTTATTTTATTTTATTTATTTATTTCATTTAGGTTTAGGTATTTTTATTTATTATATTTTTAAGTTTTATTTAGTGTAGGTTTAGGTTTTTTAGGTTCTTAGGGTTTAGGGTTTAGGGTTTAGGGTTTAGGGTTAAGGGTTTTATAATTTTATGGTTTAGGGTTTCAGGTTTAGGGTTGCGGTTAAGTTTTAGGGTTTAGGGTTTAGTTAGGGTTTTTTATGGTTTAGGGTTTAGGGTTTAGGGATTGGGGTTTTCTAGGGCTTAGGGTTTATGGTTTAGGGTTTAGGGTTTTAGGTTTAGGGTTAATTTTAGGGGTTGGGTTTTGGGTTTAGGGTTTAGGATGTATAGTTTTGGGTTTAAGGTTTAAGGTTTAAGGTTTTTTTATTTTAAAATTAAGTAAACCAGTGGGATTAGGTTTATTTAGTTTACTTAGTTTATTTTTTATTTATTTTAAATTATTTTTGTTTTTATTTTTATTTTTAAATTTTTAAGTTTTATTAAGTTTTGTTTATTTACTTTAGGTTTATTCATTTTAGTTTAGGTTTTTTATTTTAGTTTATGTTTTAGGTTTATGTTTCAGTTTAGGTTTATTTTTTAGTTTAGTTTTATTTTTTATTTTGTTTTTTTTTTGGATTAGGTTTTATTTTTTATTTTTAGGTTTAGGTTTAAATTTTAGGTTTTTATTTTAGGTTTATTTTTAGTTTTTATTTTTTAGTTTAGGTTTATGTTTATTTTTAGTTTATTTTATTTTATTTAGTTTAGCATTTAAGTTTGGTTTATTTTAGGTTTAAGTTTAAGTTTTATTTATTTTAGTTTAGTTTATTTTACTTTAGGTTTAGGTTTATTTTATTTTGTTTATTTGAGGTTTAGGTTTTTTTTAGCTTAGGGTTTAGGTTTTATTTTTTATTAATTTTTAGGTTTTCTTTTTATGATTATTTTTTAGGCCTAGCTTTTTATTTAGTTTTTATTATATTTTATTTTAGGTTTTTTTATTTTTGTTTTTCTTTTAGTTTTAAATATTTTTAGGTTTTTTAGTTTTAGGTTTATCTTATTTTATACTTTAGTTTAAGTTTTTATTTATATTATTTTAGTTTAGTTTTATTTTTTATTTTATTTTATTTTTAGGTTTAGGTTTAGGTTTAGGTTAAGGTTTAGGTTTTTATTTTATTTTATCTATTTAGTTTATTTAGGTTTAGGTTTTTTTATTTATTTTATTTTTAGGTTTTATTTAATTTGGGTTTAGGCTTTTAGGTTTTTAGGGTAGATTTTGGGTTTATGGTTAGGGATTTGGGGTTTAGGGTTTAGGGTTTAGGGTTTAGGTTTGTAGGTTTAGGGTTTAGTTTGGTTTAGGGTTTAGGTTTAACTTAGGGTTTAAGTTTAGGGTTTAAACTTTACTTTATGGTTTAGGGTTTAGGTTAGGGATTAGGTTTATAGTTTAGTTTTAGGTTAGGGTTTAGGGTTTAGTTTAAGGTTTAGTTTAGGGTTTAGTGTTTAAAACTTTATAGTTTAGAGTTTTAGGTTTAAGTTTTAGGTTTAGGGTTTAGGGTTTAGGATTCTATTAGTTTAGGTTAATTTAGGGTTTAGTTTAGGTTTAGGTTTAGGTTTAGGATTTAATTTTAAGTTTAGGGTTTAGATTTAGGTTTAGGTTTAGGGTTTAGGGTTTAAGTTTTAGGATTTAGGATTTAGGGTTTAAGGTTGAGGGTTGAGGGTTTAGGGTTTAAGGTTTAGGGTTAATTTAGGGTTTCAAGTTTAGGGTTTAGGGTTATCAGTTTAGGATTTAAGGTTTAGGGTTAGTTTTAGGGTTTAGGGTTTAAGTTATAGGATTTATTGTTTAGGGTTTTTGGTTTTTCTTTTGAAATTATATAAATTGGTAGGTTTAGGTTTATTTAGATTATTTTTTATTTATTTTAGGTTTATTTTTTATTTTTATTTAGTGGGTTTTTTATTTTAGTTTATTTTTCATGTTCAGGTTTAGGTTTATCTTTAATTTTTTAGTTTATTTTATTTTTATTTTATTTTTTAAGTTTAGGTTCTATTTTTTATTTTTCGGTTTACGTTTTGGTTTTTACTTTATATTTTTAGGTTTAGGTTTTTGGTTTTTATTTTAGGTTTATTTCTATATTTTATTTTTTAGTTTAGGTTTTGGTTTATTTTTAGTTTATTTTATTTTATTTAGTTTAGGGTTTAGATTTAGTTTATGTTTGATTTATTTTAGTTTAGTTTATTTTAGTTTAGGTTTAGGTTTATTTTATTTTATTTATTTTAGGTTTAGTTTTTTTTAGTTTAGGGTTTAGGGGTTTTTTTAGGTTTTATTTTTAGGTTAATTTTTTTTTGTTTAAGTTTTTATTTTTTTTATTTAGGTTTATTTTTTTATTTTATATTTGGGTTTTATTTTATATAGGATTTTTATTTTTAGGTTTTTTTTAGTTTAGTTTAGGTTTTTATTTATTTTATTTTAGCTTAGTTTTAATTTTTTATTTTATTTTTTTAGGATCATATTTAGGTTTTGGTTCAGGTTTAGGTTTAGGTTTTAGTTTAGGTTTTTATTTTATTTAAACTTTTTATTATATTTTGGTTTAAGTTTTTTTATTTATTTTATTTTTAGGTTTTATTTAGATTAGGTTTAGGTTTTTAGGTTTTTAGGGTTTAGGTTTTAGGGTTTTGGTTTTGGGGTTTAGGGGTTTATGATTTTAGGTTTTAGGGTTTAATGTTTATGGTTTAGCGATAGGGTTTAGGGTTTTACAGTTTAGAGTTTAGGGTTTAGGGTTTTTTTTAATTAGGTTTAAGTTTATTTTTTATGTTTTTATTTAGTTTAAGTTTAGGTTTAGGTTTATTTATTTTAGCTTAGTATATTTTTAGTTTTATTTTAGTTTAGTTTTTATTTAATTTTTAGGTTTTTATTTTTTAGTTTAGTTTAGGTTTAGGTTTATTTAGGTTTATTTCATTTTTTATTTATTTTATTTATTTATAATTTAGATTTAAGTTTGGGTTTAGGTTTTATTTTTAATTTTAGCTTATTTTAGTTTTTTTAATTTAGTTTAGTTTAGGTTTTATTTTAGTTTAGTTTAAGTTTATTTAGGTTTAGGTTTTTAGATCTAGGTTTATTTTGGGTTTAAGTTTTATTTACTTTTTATTTAGTTTATTTATTTTTAGTTTTTTTTAATATAGTTTAGTTTATTTTATTTAGTTTTTAGTTTATTTAGTTTAGGTTTAGGTTTATTATTTTGGTTTATTTAGTTTAGTTTAGGTTTAGGGCTTAGGTTTAATTTAAATTTAGGTTTAGGTTTTATTTAAGTTGAGGGTTTATTTACTTTATTTATTTTTTATTTTATTTTTATTTAGGTTTATTTAGTTTATGTTTTATTTTTATTTAGGTTTACGTTTAGGTTGAGGTTTTATTTAGTTTATTCTATTTAGTTTTTATTTTAGGTTTAGGTTTAGTTTAGGTTCCATATATTTTTATTTAGGTTAATGTTTATTTTTATTTGTATTTTAGTTTATTTAGGTTCAGGTTTAGGTTTAGGTTTAGGCTTTTAGTTTATTTTAGTTTATGTTTAGGTTTAGGTTTATTTAGGTTTTTTATTTTTAGGTTTTCGTTTATTTATTTTTATTTTATTTTCATTTTATTTTATTAGTTTAGTTTATTTAGTTTATTTAATTAGGTTATTTAGGTTTATGTTTTAGGTTTATTTTTAGTTTAGGTTTAGGTTTATTTAATTTAGTTTAGTTTAATTATTTTTTATTTTTTACTTAGTTTTAGTTTTATTAAGTTTAGGTTTAGGTTTATTTTTATTTTTTTATTTAACTTTTAGCATATTTAGTTTAGTTTAGGTTTATGTTTAGGTTTAGGTTTTTTATTTAGGTTTATTATTAGGTTTATTTATTTAGTTTATTTATTTATTTAGGTTTAGGTTTAGGTTTAATTTAGTTTGGTTTTATTTTATTTAGAGTTTTGGGTTTAGGTTTAAGTTTTGATTTAGGTTAATTTAGTTTAGTTTTATTTTTGGTTTATATTTATCTATTCATTTATTTTATTTTTTTACTTACTTTATTTATTTAGGTTTATTTTTATGTTTAGTTTATTTTGATATTTATTTTATTTTATTTATTTTATTTTAGTTTATTATTTTATTTACATTAATTTATTTTTTTTATTTTTAGCTTAGGTTTACGTTTAGGTTTTTATTTTAGGATTATGGTTTGGTTTAGGTTTAGGTTTTTATTTTATTTAATTTTATTTTTATTTATTTAGTTTAGTTTCTTTTATTTGATTTATTTAGGTTTATTTAGTATATTTATTCAATTTTTTCAATTAGTTTAGGGTTTATTTAATTTTTTGATTAGGTTTTATTTAGTTTTATTTAGGTTGAGGTTTAGCTTGTTTTTCAGTTTAGGTTTAGCGCTTAGGTTTATTTAGTTTTAGTTTAGGTTTAAGTTTTTTTTTAGGTTTAGTTTATTTTATTTCGTTTAGTTTTATTTATTTAGTTTAGTTTATTTTAAATATTTAGGTTTACGTTTCATTTAGTTTATTTTAATTTAGGTTTTTACTTTAGTTTATTTTGTTTAGTTTAGGTTTATTTAATTTATTTTTATTTTTATTTATTTAGTTTAGTTTAGGTTTATTTTGGTTTATTTAGTTTATTTACTTATTTAGTTTATTTTTTTTATTTATTTAAGGTTTAGGTTTAGGTTTAGATTTATTTTTTATTTTTTAGGTTTAGGATTAGGTTTAGGTTTAGTTTAGTTTATTTAGTTTAGTTTATTTAGTTTAGTTTTTATTTTAGGTTTAGTTTAGTTTAGGTTTAGGTTTAGGTTTAGGTTTAGGTTTATTTTTTAGGTTTAGGTTTATCTTAGTTTAGGTTTATTTAGTTTAGGTTTAGGTTTAGGTTTATTTTAGGTTTAGGTTTAGGATTATTTATTTATTTATTTTAGGTTTAGGTTTAGGTTTATTTTAGTTTAGTTTAGTTTAGTTTAGTTTAGGCTTAGGTTTAGGTTTAGTTTAGGCTTAGGTTTTAGTTTTTTTAGGTTTAGCTTTAGGTTTCGATTTATTTTAGTTTAGGTTTTAGGTTTAGGTTTAGGTTTAGGTTTTTTTAGGTTTTATTTAGTTTAGTTTAGTTTAGTTTAGCTTTATTTTATTTAGTTTAGGTTTAGGTTTATTTTATTTTGTTTAGTTTAGGATTATTTAGTTTAATTTTATTTAATTTATTTAGATTATTTGCTTAGCTTATGTTTAGGTTTATTTAATTTAATTTAATTTATTTTATTTAGTTTATTTATTTAGTTTAGGTTTAGGTATATTTTATATAGTTTATTTTTTAATTAGTTTATTTTATTTAGTTTAGGTTTAGGTTTAAGTTTAGGTTTGTTTAGTTTAGATTAGTTTAGGTTTATTTTTTATTTATTTAAACAATTTAGTTTTATTTTAGTTTATTTTTAGTTTAGTTTAGGTTTAGGTTTATTTATTTAGTTTAGTTTATTAATTTATTTTTAGTTTAGTTTAGGTTTAAGTTTAGGTTTAGGTTTAGGTTTAGGTTTACGCTTTTAGTTTATTTTAGTTTATGTTTAGGTTTAGGTTTATTTAGGTTTATTTAGTTTAGGTTTTTTACTTTTAGGTTTTGGTTTATTTATTTTTTATTTTATTTTAATTTTATTTTAGTATTTTAGTTTATTTAGTTTATTTAATTAGGTTTATTTAGGTTTTTTTTAGGTTTATTTTTAGTTTATTTTTAGTTTTATTTATTTTAGTTTAGTTTAGTTTATTTTTATTTTTAGGTTTACTTAGTTTTTAATTTTATTTAGTTTAGGTTTAAGTTTAGGTTTATTTTTATTTGTTTATTTAACTTTTAGCTTATTTAATTTAGTTTAGGTTTATGTTTAGGTTTCGGTATATTTATTTATTTATTTAGGTTTAGGTTTAGGTTTATTTATTTAGTTTATTTATTTATTTAAGTTTAGGTTTAGGTTTTATTTAGTTTGGTTTATTTTTTTTATTTTATTTATGGTATAGGGTTTAGGTTTAGGTTTAGGTTTCAGTTTAGGTTTATTTAGTTTAGGTTTAGTTTTGGTTTTTATTTATTTATTTATTTATTTTATTTTCTACTTACTTTATTTATTTAGGTTTATTTTTATATTTAGTTTATTTTTTATTTATTTTATTTTATTTATTTTATTTTAGTTTATTATTTTATTTCCTTTAGTTTATTTTTTAAAATTTTTAGCTTAGGTTTATGTTTAGGTTTTTATTTTAGTTTTACGATTTGGTTTAGGTTTAGGTTTTTATTTTATTTTATTTTATTTTATTTTATTTAGTTTATTTTATTTTATTTTATTTATTTAGATTTATTTAGTGTATTTATTCAATTTATTTATCTAGTTTAGTGTTTGTTTAATTTTTTTTTTTAGGTTTTATTTAGTTTTATTTAGGTTTAGGTTTAATTTGTTTTTAGGTTTAGGTTTAGTGTTTAGGTTTATTTAGTTTTAGTTTAGGTTTTGGTTTAAGTTTTTTTTGGGTTTAGTTTATTTTATTTCGTTTAGGTTTATTTATTTTGTTTAGTTTATTTTAAATATTTAGGTTTAGGTTTCATTTAGTTCATTTTAATTTAGATTTTTAGTTTAGTTTATTTAGTTTAGTTTAGGTTTATTTAATTTATTTTTATTTTTATTTATTTAGTTTAGTTTAGGTTTATTTAGGTTCAAGTTTATTTAGTTTATTTATTTATTTAGTTTATTTTTTATTTATTTAAGGTTTAGGTTTAGGTTTAGATTTATTTTTTATTTTTTAGGTTTAGGATTAG
Source organism: Cymbidium sinense (assembly GCA_021442155.1). NCBI lineage: Eukaryota > Viridiplantae > Streptophyta > Magnoliopsida > Asparagales > Orchidaceae > Cymbidium > Cymbidium sinense. The sequence continues at coordinate 6,703,914 of CM038214.1, read as the reverse complement.
TTTTAGGTTTAGTTTAGTTTATTTAGTTTATTTTTTATTTTAGGTTTAGTTTAGTTTAGGTTTAGGTTTAGGTTTATTTTTTAGGTTTCAGTTTATCTTACATTTAGGTTTATTTTGTTTAGGTTTAGGTTTAGGTTTATTTTAGGTTTAGGTTTAGGATTATTTATTTATTTATTTATTTTAGGTTTTGGTTTAGATTTATTTTAGTTTAGTGTAGTTTATTTTAGTTTAGGCTTAGGTTTATGCTTAGTTTAAGTTTAGGTTGAGGGTTTAGTTTTTTTAGGTTTAGCTTTAGGTTTAGGTTTATTTTAGTTTAGGTTTTATGTTTAGGTTTAGGTTTAGGTTATTTTTAGGTTTTATTTAGTTTAGTTTAGTTTAGTTTAGGTTTATTTTATTTAGTTTCGGTATAGGTTTATTTTATTTATTTTAGTTTAGGATAGTTTAGTTTAGGTTTATGTTTAGGTTTAGGTTTTAGGTTTATTTAGTTTAGTTTATTTAGTTTAGATTTATTTTAGTTTAATTTTATTTAGTTTATTTAGATTATTTACTTCGCTTATGTTTAGGTGTATTTAATTAATTTTATTTTATTTTATTTAGTTTATTTATTTAGTTTACGTTTAGGTATATTTTATTTAGTTTATTTTTTTATTAGTTTATTTTATTAAGTTTAGGTTTAGTTTTAAGTTTAGGTTTGTTTAGTTTAGATTAGTTTAGGTTTATTTTTTTTATTTATTTATTTAGTTTAGTTTTATTTTAGTTTATTTTTAGTTTTAGTTTAGGTTTAGGCTTATTTATTTAGTTTAGTTTATTTAGTTTATTTTTAGTTTACTTTATTTTAATTTATTTTAATTTATTTTAGTATAGTTTAGGTTTAAGTTTAGGTTTAGGTTTATGCTTAGGTTTAGTTTATGTTTAAGTTTAGGTTTAATTTTTATTTAGATTTATTTATTTATGTTTAGGTTTATTTATTTAATTTAGTCTAGTTAGTTTGTTTTATTTAGTTTATTTATTTAGTTTAGGTTTATGTTTTATTTAGTATAATGTAGTTTAGTTTTGTTTATTTTTAGGTTTAGGTTTAGGTTTAGTTTAGTTTATTTATTTATTTTATTTTAGGTTTTAGGTTTTATTTAGTTTATTTATTTAGTTTAGTTTTATTTTTTGCTTAGTTTAGTTTAATTTATTTAGGTTTAGGTTTATTTTATTTATTTATTTAGTTTATTTTTTATTTAGTTTAGGTTTAGCTTTAGGTTTTATTTAGTTTAGTTTTAATTAGTTTAGGTTTATTTTTAGTTTAGGTTTAGGTTTATTTAGTTTAGGTTTTGGTTTAGGTTTTATTTAAGTTTAGGTTTACTTATTTAGGTTTAGGTTTAGGTTTATGTTTAGATTTAGTTTAGGTTTAGGTTTTATTTAGGTTTAGGTTTTTTTAGTTTAGGTTTATTTTTTTTAGGTTTAGGTTTTGTTATTTTAGTTTATTTTATTTTATTTTATTTTATTTAGATTTAGTTTATGTTTATTTTAGTTTAGGTTTATTAGGTTTGTTTAGGTTTAGGTTTAGGTTTATTTTTATTCAGGTTTTTATGTTTAGGTTTAGCTTTAGTTTTTTATTTAGGTTTAGGTTTAGGTTTATTTTCTAACTTAGTTTAGGTTTATTTATTTAGTTTAGGGTTTAGGTTTTATTTATTTATTTATTTAGTTTATTAAGGTTTATTTTTTTTTAGTTTAGTTTATTTGTTGTTTTGGTTTAGGTTTAGTTTATTTTATTTTAGTTAATTTTATTTATTTAGGTTTAGGTTTATTTAGTTTAGGTTTAGGTTTAGGTTTAAGTTTATTTTATTTTAGTAAATTAGCTTAGTTTATTTATTTAGTTTATTTTTAGTTTAGGTTTATTTATTTAGTTTTATTTTTATTATTTTATTTTTTTTAGTTTATTTTAGTTTATTTTATTTTATTTTAGCTTATGTTTAGGTTTATTTAGGTTTATTTAGTTTAGTTTAATTTAGTTTATTTATTTATTTTATTTAGTTTAGGTTTAAGTTTATGTATAGGTTTAGGTTAGTTTAGTTTAGTTTATTTTAGTTTAGTTTAGGTTTAAGTTTATTTAGTTTAGTTTATTTTATTTAGTTAATTTATTTATTTAATTTTATTTAATTTAATTTTACTTAGTTTTGATTTATTTATTTTATTTATTTATTCTTTAGTTTAGGCTTAGGTTTAGGTTTATTTTATTTAGTTTAGTTTAAAGTTTAGGGTTTAAGTTTATGTTTAAGTTTAAGTTTAGGTTTAGGTTTAGGGTTTAGGGTGTAAGTTTGGTTTAGGGTTTAGCATTTGTTTTTTTAATTTCCTTCATTATTTAGGGTTTAGGGTTGGGTTTGATTTAGGGTTTTTTAGGGTTTAGGGTTTAGGGTTAGTTTTAGGGTTTAACATTTAGGGTTTTAGGGTTAGTTTTAGGGTTTAGGGTTAGGGTTTTGGGTTTAGGGTTTATAATTTAGGGTTTAAGGTTTTTTTTTAAATTAAGTAAATCGATTTTAGGTTTAGGTTTTTGTTCAATTTTTAGTTTAGTTTTATTTTTATTTTATCTTTTAGGTTTATGTTTTATTTTTTTAGGTTTATGTTTAGATTTTTATTTTATTTGCTTATGTTTAGGTATTAGGTTTTTAGTTTATGTTAATTTTTTGGTTTTATTTTTTCAATTTAGGTTTAGGTTTAGTATATTTTAGCTTTAGGTTTAGGTTTTATTAATTTTAGTTTAGCTTATTTTAGTTTAGGTTTAGGTTTATTTTATTTTGTTTAGTGGTTTTAGGGTTTAGGGTTTAGGTTTTAGGGTTTAGGGTTTAGGGGATTTAGGGTTTAGGGTTTAGGGTTTAGGGTTTAGGGTCTAGGGTTTAGAGTTTTTAGGGTTTAGGGTTTAGGATTAAAGTTTTAAATTTAGGGTTCAAGTTTTAGATTAGGGTTTCTTATTATTGGTTTTTGATTTTAATAAAGAACAAATTAAGATTTAACATTTCTTCTTTTTGATTTCATCAATGAAGTTTTCTAAGACACAAGCAACAACATAAATGTAAAATGAACACGCATAGAGCAAATTAAAAACCATATATAACTAGAAATGTCTCTACAGTAAAGACATAGTTCCATAAATAGCAGATTGGCCATTCTTCAATTACTTTAGTTCCCATCAGAACCACACCAGCCTCTCGAGTAGTACGATCCACCATCATATCCCTGATCTCTCCCTCTGCCACCGCCATGGCTGTAACCTCCATCGCTCCTCGGCCTCCATAACCACCACTGCTCCAACCACCACCTCCATATCCACCAACACCTCTAAATCCCCCACCACCACTACTATAACTATAGCCTCGCCTTCACTCCCAATCGATCTGATCAGTGATGGTGATCTGCCGTGGTTCTACCCATTCTTAGTGTTTAGGTTTATTAGGTTTTAGGGTTTACATTTTTTAAATTTATTTAGTAACTTTAGGTTTAGGTTTAGGGTTTGGAGTTTAGGGTTTAGGGTTTAGGGTTTAACATTTTGGATTTAGGGTTTGGGTTTATGCTTTATGATATAAGTTTTAGAGGTTAGGATTGGGGTTTAAGTTGTGGTTTTAGGGTTTAGGGTTTATTTTTAGTGTTAGGTATTAGGGTTTAGAGTTTTAGGGTTTAGGTTGGGTTTAGGGTTGAGGTTTAGGGTAGGGGGTTTAGGGTTTAGAGTTTAAGCTTTTGGCTTTAGGGTTTAGTTTTTTTTTAGGGTTTAGGTTTAGCTTTTAAGTTTAGGGTTTATATTTTTTTTAGGGTTTAGGTTGTGGGTTAGTGTTTAAGGTTTAGGGTTTAGGGTTTAGGGTTTATAGTTTAGGGTTTAGGGTTTAGGGTTTTTTTAAAATTAAGCAAACCCAGAGGTTTAGGTTATTTAGCATATTTTTATTTATTTTAGTTTATTTTATTTTATTTTTTATTTGTTTAGTTTATCATTTAGGTTTATTTATTATAGTTTAGATTTCTTTAGTTTATTTTTATGTTTAGTTTAGTTTATGTTTATTTTTAGTTTAGTTTATATTTTTGAGGTTTAAGTTATTTATTTATTTATTTTTGTTTAGTGTAGATTTTATTTTATGATTATTTTTAGGTTTTATTTTTTAGTTTAGGTTTAAGTTTATTTTAGTTTATTTTATTTTATTTAGTTTTTAGGTTTAGTTTAGCTTTAGGTTTTATTCCATTTTAGTTTATATATTTAAGTGTAGCTTTAGGTTAATTTTATTTTATTTTAGGTTTAGGTTTTTTAGTTTAGGGTTTAGGTTTTATTTTTATTTATTTTAGGTTTTATTTTAGGTTTAGGAGTTGGTTAGGGTTTAGGGTTTAGGGTTTAGTGTTGTTTTAGGTAGTTTTAGAACTGGGTTTAGGGTTTAGTTAAAGATTAGGTTTAGGGTTTAGGTGTGGAGGTGGTTAGGGTGGGTTTATGGAACAGGGAAGTAAAATTTTGGGTTTGTGGTTTAGTCAGGTTAAGAGTGGGTTTAGGGTTTAGGGTGTGGTTTAGGTTTAGGAGTTATTTTTGGTTTATTAGGTTTAGGGTTTAGGGTTTGGTTTAGGGTTTAAGTTTAGGGTTTAGTTTTTCTTTTTAAAGATTAAGTAAATTGGAAAGTTTATTTAATTTATTTTAGTTTATTTTATTTATTTTAATATTTATTTTTTTTATTTTATTTAGTTTAGTTTATTTATTATAGGTTTATTTGTTTTAGTTTAGGTTTTTATTTATTTTAGTTTGCTTTTCTAGGTTTAGGTCTAAGTTTATGTACATTTTTTTAGTTTAGTTTTAATTTTATTTTATTTTTTAGGTTTAGGTTTTATTTTTTTACATTTAGGTTTAGGATTAGGTTTTTATTTTATTTTTTTAGAATTAGGTTTTAGGCTTTTATTTTAGCTTTATTTTTAGGTTTAATTTTTTTATCTTAGGTTTTGGTTTATTTTTAGTTTATTTTATTTATTTAGTTTAGGGTTTAGGTTTACTATATTTTAAGTTTAGGTTTTGGTTTTATTTATTTTAGTTTATTTTATTTTATTTTTTTAGTTTATGGTTTAGGTTTAATTATTTATTTATTTCTACATTCTTTTTAGGTTTAGGTTTTTATTTTGTTTATATTTTATTTTATTTTATTTTATTTTTATTTTTCATATAATCTTTATTTTATTTAATTTTTTTATTTTTAGGTTTATTTATTTTTTAGTTTAGTTTTTATTTTTATTATATTTTATTTTTTAAGTTTAGGTTTAGTTTTTATTTATTTTATTTTTTTTAGGTTTATATAGTTTAGGGTTTAGGTTTTATGTTTTTAGATTTTTATGATTTAGGTTTAGGGGTTTAGGTTTTAGGGTTTGGGGTTTAGTGGTTTAGGGTTTGGGGTTTAGATTTTAGGGTTTTTTTGGGTTTAGGGTTTTTAAGTTTAGGTTTAAAGGTTTTATTTTTTTAGGGTTTATTTGTATTTATTTTAGATTAGTTTTGTTTTTAGGGTTTATTTTATTTATATTTATTTATTATTTATATATTTTAATTTATTTATTTATATTTTAAGTTTATTTATTTAGTTTATTTTTTAATTTTAGTTTAGGTTTATTTTATTTTTTTATTTTATTTAGGTATTTTATTTATTTTTAGTTTTATTTTATTTTAGTTTAGGTTTTATTTAGTTTATTTTTAGGTTTAAGTTTAGGTTTAGGTTTTATTTTAGGTTTTTTTTTAGTTTTATTTTTTTTTTATTTTATTTTTAGTTTATTTATTTAGGTTTAATTTAGTTTATTAGGTTATTTTAGTTTTAGGTTTATTTAGTTTATTTAGGTTTTTTTATTTTATTATTTAGGGTTTATTTTTATGGTTTTTATTTTTATTTAGTTTTATTTATATTATTTTTTTATTATTTTTTTGTTATTTTGTTTATTTTAGGTTTAGTTTTATTTTATTTTAGGTTTTTTTTATATTTTAGTTTAGTTTAGGCTTTTATTTATTTTATTTTAGTTCAGTTTTTTTTATTTAATTCCTTTTTGGGTTAAGGTCTAGGTTTAGGTTTTAGTTTATGTTTTTATTTTATTTATTTTGGTTTAGAGATTTTTATTTATTTTATTTTTAGGTTTTATTTAGGTTTGGTTTAGGTTTTTAGCTTTTAGGGTTTAGTTTAGGGTTGTGGTTTATGGTTCAGGGTTTAGGTTTTAGGTTTTAGGTTTAGGGTTTAGGGTTTAGGATTTTAGGGTTTAGGGTTTAGGGTTTTTAAGATTTAGGGTTTGGGGTTTAGGGTTTTGATTTTAGGTTTAGGTCTCAGGTTTTAGTTTAGGGTTTAGGGTTTTTCAATTTTTTTTAACATATAACAAATTTAGATTCAACATTCCATTTTTTCGATTTCATCAACCAAATAACACACCAAGTTTTCTAAGACAAAAGTGATGACATAGATAAAAAATGATCATGCATACAGCAAATCCAAAGCCCTAGATAACTAAAACTATCTCTATTATGAGAACATAGTTCCATAAGCAGCAAATTGGATCGTTAGTTCTCAATTTCTCCAGTTCCCATCAGAACCACCTCGATCTCTTGAGTTGTGGGATCCACCATCATATCTATGATCTCTCCCTTTGCCACCACCATGGCTATAACCTCCGTCGCTCCTCCCGCCTCCATAATCATGACTACTCGACCACCCTCCACCCAAGATCTCCATCCCCACCACCACTGGATAAGCTTTGCCTTCGCCTCCACCACAATCTGACGAGCATGGTTGGCATGATGTTCCTGTTAAGGTTCTGCCATCCATAGGGTTTAGGTTTAGGTTTAGGGTTATTAGGTTTTAAAAAATAGGTTTTTTTTTTTATTTATTTAGTTTTTTTGGGCATTTTAGGGTTTATGGTTTAGGGTTTATTTTACTTAGGGTTTAGGTTTTAGGTTTTAGGATTTTAGGGTTTATGCTTTTAGGGTTTAAGGTTTAGGTTTAGGGTTTAGGTTTAAAGTTTAAGGTTTTTTATGCAGTTTAGGTTTTAGGGGTTGTAGCTTTAGGTTTAAGGTTTAGGGTTTATGATTTAGCTTTAAGGATTTTTTATTAAATTAAATCGACAGTTTAGGTTTTAGGCAAGTGTATGTTTAGGTTTTAGGGTAGCTTTAGTTTAGGTTTAGGTTTAGGGTTTATGATTTAGCGGATTTTTTATTAAATTAAGTAAGACAGGTTTAGGTTTTAGGAGATTTAGATTTTAGTTTATTTTTTTAGGTTTAGGGGTTTAGGGTTTATGATTTAGGGTTTAAGGATTTATTAAATTAGGTTGATTTAGTATTTTAAGTTTATTTATTTATGGTGGAGTTTAGGTTTACAATTTAGGTTTAGATTTTATGATTTGGTTTAGGGTTTTAGGTTTAGGTTTGGGTTTAGTTTGGTTTAGGTTTAAGTTTTTGGTTTAGGGTTTTGGTTTTTTTTTAACAAAAAACAAATTTAGATTCATCATTTCTTCTTTTCGATTTCATCAACCAAGTAACACACTAAGTTTTCTAAGACACAAGTGACAACATAGTTAAAAAATGAGCATGCATAGAGCAAATCTAAAACCCTAGATAACTAGAACCATCTCTACTATAAAGACACAGTTCTATAAGCAGCAGATTCGATCAGACGTTCTTCAATTTCACTAGTTCCCATCAGCACCCCCTTGGCCTCTCGAGTAGCGGGATCCACCATCAAATTCCTGATCTCTCCCACCGCCACCACCACGGCTGTAACCTCCATCGCTCCTCCCTACACCATAACTAGCATTGCTCCGACCACCACCTCCATATCCACTAGCACCTCCAGATCCCCCACCACAACTCTGATAACCGCCGCTCGCCTCCACCGCCAGCTCTAGACTGATCCTGGTTGACGGTGATGTTCCTACTGTTAAGGTTCTATCCATTCTTAGGATTTTGGTTTTGGTTTAGGTTTATTAGGTTTTAAGGTTTAAGTTTAATTTATAATTTATTTAATTACTTTAGGTTTAGGTTTAGGGCATGGGGTTTAGGGTTTAGGGTTTAGGGTTTAAGGTTTTATTTATTTTAGTTTAGTTTATTTTAGCTTAGGTTAAGGTTTATTTTATTTTGTTTATTTTAGGTTCAATTTTTTTTTTTTTTAGTTTAGGGTTTAGGTTTTATTTTTTATTTAATTTTAGGTTTATTTATTTTAGTTTAGGTTTTTTTATTTTAGTTTATTTTAGGTTTAAGTTTATTCTTTAGTTTAGTTTTATTTTTATTTTATTTTAGGTTTAGGTTTTATTTTTATTTTTTTGGTTTAAGTTTATGTTTTTTTATTTTGTTTTATGTCTATTTTAGTTTGATTTATTTTATTTAGTTTAGGTTTAGGTTTAGGTTTAGTTTGTTTTAAGTTTAGGTTTAGGTTTTATTTATTTTAGTTTAGTATATTTTAGTTTATCTTTTAGTTTATTTTATTTTGATTATTTTATTTTTATTTTATATTAAGGTTTTTTTAGTTTAGGGTTTAAGTTTTATATTTATATTTATTTTTATGTTTATTTTTTAGGTTTAGGTTTTTATTTAGTTTATTTTATTTTATTTTATTTTATGTTTAGTTTTTATTTCATTTAAGATTTTTATTCTTATGTTCATTTTATTTTTTAGTTTCATTTAGGTTTTATTTACTTTATTTTATTTTATTTTTATTTTATTTATTATTATTTAGGTTTATCTTTTATTTATTTATTTTATTTTTAGGTTTCATTTAGTTTAGGGTGGGGTTTAGGGTTTAGGGTTTAGTGTTTAGTTTTATTTAGGGTTTAAGGTAAGGTTTAGGGTTTAGGGTTTAGGTTTAGGTTGGGTTAGCTTGGAGTTATTATGATTATGGTTTAGGAGTTTGGGTGGGGTTTTTTAAGTGGTAGGGTGGGTTAAGTTTAGGATTTGGGTTTAGGGTTTAGGGTTGGGAGGGTTAGGGTTTAGGGTTTAGGTTTAGGTTTAGGCTTTAGAAGGGTTTAGGGTTGTAGATGATTTAGGGTTTAGTAGTGAGGTTAGTTTAGGGTATAGGATTTAGAGTGTAGGTTTAGGGTTTTTTTTTTAAATTATGTAAACTTCTAGATTTTGGTTTATTTAGTTTGTTTATTTTTTTAGTTTAGTTTATTTTATTTTTATTTATATTTAGGTTTATTTTTTATTTAGTTTAGTTTATTTGTTTTAGGTAATTTATTTTAGTTTAGGTTTTTTATTTTAGCTTATTTTTTAGGTTTATGTGTAGTAGGTTTACACTTATTTTTTTTTTAGTTTTGTTTTATTTTTATTATATTTTTTTGGTTTAGGTTTTATTTTTTATTTTTTGGTTTAGGTTTAGGTTTTAATTTTATTTTTTTTTAATTTAGGTTTTAGGTTTTTATTTTAGGTTTATTTTAGGTTTTATTTTTTTTATTTATGTTTAGGTTTTTTTGTAGTTTATTTTATTTTTTCAGTTTATTTTTATTTAGTTTATTTTAGTTTAGGCTTAGGTTTATTTGATTTTATTTATTTTAGGTTAAGTTTTTTTTTTAGTTTAGTGTTTAAGTTTTATTTATGTGGGTAAAAATAATAAGTGAAATTAAGCAAGTTGTTAAAGATGTGCTTGGAGAATCAAAAGGAAAAGCTTCTTTTAACAAGAATAGTTGGTGGTGGAGTCAGAGTGTGCAAGAAAATATAAAAATAAGAAGTATTGTTATAAAATGTGGTTTAGATGTAAAAACTTGGAGAATTGGGAAAGATATAAAGTGGCCTGTAGAGATTCTAAGAAAGCAATATATGATGCAAAAAATTTAGCTTTTAGTGATTTATACAGTAGATTAGATACCAAAGAAGGTGAAAGATGTATGTATAAGTTAGCCAACCAAAGAGATACGAGAAGTTAAGACATAGTTCAAGTGAGGTGTATTAAGGATGAAAATAATAAAATGCTTTTTTTAGAAAAGGATATTGAAAATAGGTGGATGAGGTATTTTGATAAACTTTTCAATGAAGGATCTGAAAGTATGATTGATTTTAGCAACCTTAATACCCTAAACAAAATAGAGAATTTCATTTCTATCATCGTATTAGGAAATCTGTTCGAAGCTTTAAAGAAAATGAAATGTGGAAAAGCAGTAGGACCGGATAATATTCCAATAGAAGTGTGGAAATGTTTAGGAGATCAAGGAATTTCTTGGCTTACAAATCTTTTTAATGTCATTTTATAGACTAAAAAGATGCCAGATGAGTGGAGAAAGAGTTTGTTGGTTCCTATATTTAAGAATAAAGGTGATGCATTAGAGTGTGCAAATTATAGATGAATTAAGTTAACGTGCCATACATTAAAATTAGAGAGTAAGTAAAGCAAAGGTTTACAATGTGATAGAAGTTTCTCACAATCATGCTAGTAGATCTACTATGGATGTTATACATTTGTTAAGGGGTTTGATGGAGAAGCATAGAGAAAGTAAGGAGGATCTACATATGATATTTATTGATTTATAGAAAGCTTATGATAAAGTTTCAAGAGATGTTCTTTGGAGAGTTCTAGAATAGAAAGGAGTTAATATTGGTTATATTCAAGTCATTAAGGATATGTATGCTAGAGCTATTACTTGTGTCCAAACACAAGGAGGATTGACAAAATATTTTCTTATTTGGTTGGATTACATCAAGGATCAGCTTTAAGCCCTTATCTTTTACTTTAGTTATATGTTCTTACTAGGCATTTACAAGAAGATGTACCGTGGTGTATGCTTTTTGCTGATGACATTCTTCTTGTTGATAAGACTAAAGAGGGAATCCAACAGAAACTTGAATTATGGTGGTCAACTCTAGAGTGTAAAGGTTTTCATTTAAGTAGATCTAAACCTGAATATATGGAGTGTAATTTTAGTTATAGAAGTTCTAGTGGTAGTGTTGTGACATTAGGTGAACAAGTCATTAATAAAGTGAATTTAGGCTCTATTGTTCAAAATGATGGTGAAATAGATGGATATGTTATTAGTAGAATTAAAGTTGGATGGTTGAAGTGGAGGAATGCATCTGGCCTATTATGTGATAGAAAAGTTCCACTTAAACTTAATGGAAAATTTTATACGATGGTGGTAAGACCTGCAATGACTTATGGTGCAGAATGTTGGCCAATAAAAGAGAAGCATAAGACTAAGTTAAGTGTTACATAGATGAGGATGCTTAGGTGGATGAGTGGCTTTACTCTTAGAGATAGAATGGAAAATAAGTATATTCGAGAAAATGTTGGAGTAGCTCCAGTGGTAGATAAGATTAGGGAGAGTCGCCTTAGATGGTTTGGCCACATAAAGCGTCGATCGTCCGATGACCCGATTAGGAGAGTAGATGCATTAGATTTGCCTTATGTTAAGAAAAGTAGAGGTAGACCTAAAAAGACTTGGTTAAGATGTATAAAAATGATCTTAATATACTTGATTTAAATGAGAATTTGACACAACACATAATGGAGAAGGATTCATGCAGACCCACCTAGTGGGATTAAGGCTTGTTGTTATTGTTGTTGTTGTTGTAGTGTTTAAGTTTTATTTATTTATTTATTTTTAGGTTTTTTTTAGGTTTATTTTGGGTTTAGGTTTTCATTTAGTTATTATTATTATTTTTAATTTAGGTTTATTTGATTTTTATTTTATGTTTAGCTTTTATTTTATTTAGGTTTTCTATTTTTTGTTTACTTTATTTTTTTTAGTTTAGGGTTTTATTTATTTTATTTTAGTTTAGTTTTTGTTTGTTATTTTATTTTTTTTTAGGTTTAGGTTTAGGTTTAGGTTTCAGTTTAGGTTTTCTTTGCATTTTTTTCTTTTAGGTTTCATTTAGTTTAAGTTTAGGATTTTAGCATTTTGAGGGTTTTGAGTTTAGGGTTTTAGGTTTATATGTTTAGGGTTGTAGGTTTAGGGTTTATTTTTAGGGTTAGTTTTAGTTTAGGGTTTTATTTGGGTTTATTTATTTATTTATTTAAATTAAGTAAACTGGTAGGTTTAGGTTTATTTAGTTTATTTTATTTTATTTTATTTTATTTAGTTTAGGTTTATGTTTAGGTTTAGGTTTAAGTTTAGGTTTAGGTTTTATTTATTTTAGTTTAGTTTATTTTAGTTTTGGTTTAGGTTTATTTTATTTTTATTTTAGGTTTAGGTTTTTTTTAGTTCGGGTTTTTAGGTTATTTTTTATTTATTTTTGGCTTTATTTTAAGTTTATTTTTTTTAGGTTTAGGTTTTATTTAGTTTTAATTTATTTTATTTTAAGATTTTATTTTTTACTTTATGTTAAGTTTTATTTTATTTAGATTTTTTATTCTTAGGTTTATTTTATTTTTAGGTTATTTTAGGTTTTATGTATTATATTTTAGTTTTTTATTAGTTTATTATATTTTAAGGTTTATAGGTTTTAGTTTAGGTTTTATTTTATTTTAATATTTTATATTATTTAGGTTAGGGTTTATTTATTTTATTTTATAGATTTCTTTTGGTTAGGTTTAGGTTTTAGGGTTTAGGGTTTAGGGTTTAGGGTTTAGGGATTAGGTTAGGGAGGGTTTAGGGTTTAGGTTTAAGTTTAGGTTTTTAGGTTTAGTTGGTTTGGGTAGAGGAGGGATGTTAGGTAAAGTTTAGGGTGAGATAGTGGTTTTTAGATGGTGGGGTTAGTGTAAGTTTAAGGTTTAGTTTAGGTTAATGGGTAGTAATTTAGGTTTGGGGAGGATTTAGAGTTTAGTGTAAGGGAGTTTAGTTTAGGGAGTTAGTTTAGAGTTTAAGTGGAGGTTTGGAGTGGAGGGTGGGAGTGGTTTAGAGGGGGGGAGTTTAAAAGTTTAGAGTTTAGGTGTTTTAGGTTTTTGTGGGATTTAGTTTAGAGTTTAAGGATTTAGGTTTAGGTTTAGTGTGATTTAGGATTTGGGTGGAGTTTAGGTTTAAGTGGGTGGTGTGGTAAGGTAGGAGTTTGGTTTAGGGATTAGGGTTTAGGAGGGATTAGGGTTTGGGTTTAGGAGTTTTAGAGGTTCTGGTTTTTTGTTTAGGGTTTTTATATGTTTATGGTTTTAGGAGAGTTTAGTTTGGGGTTTAGGTTAGTTAGGGTTTAGGTTTTGAGTTTAGGATTTAAGGGGTTTCTCTTTAGGTTTTAGGGATTTTTTAGGTTTATTTCTTACTTTTATTTAGTTTATTTTATTTATATTATGTTTATTTATTTTAGTTTAGGTTTTCTATTTTAATTTATTTTTTAGGTTTAGGTTCAAGATTGTGTTTATTTTTTTGTTAGTTTTATTTTTATTTTATTTTTTAAGTTTAGGTTTTGGTTTAGTTTTTTTAATTTATTTTTCTAGGTTTAGATTTTAGGTTTTATTTTAAGTTTATTTCATGGTTTTTTATAGTTTAGGCTTAGGTTTATTTTAGTTTGTTTTATTTTATTTAGTTTAGGGTTTAGGTTTTGTTTATTTTTGGTTTAGGTTTGCATATTATTTATTTTAGTTTAGGTTTAGTTTTATTTTATTTTGTTTAATTTTAGGTTTATTTTTAGTTTGGTTTTCATTTAGTTATTTTTTTATTTTATTTTAGGTTTATTTTATTTTATTTTACATTTAGTTTTATTTTATTTAGGTTTTCTATTTTTATTTATTTATTTTATTTTAGTTCATTTTAGGGTTTTATTTATTTTATTTTAGTTTATTTTCATTTTTATTTTATTTTCTTTTAGGTTTAGGTTTAGGTTTAGGTTTAGGTTTTAGTTTAGGTTTTTATTATATTTGTTTTTATTATTTTATTTTGGTTGATGTTTTATTTATTTATTTTAGTTTTAGGCTTTATTTAGTTTTGGTTTAAGTTTTTAGCATTTTAGGGTTTAGGGTTTAGGTCTTTTGGGTTTAGGGTTTAAGGTTTAGGGTTCATTTTAGGGATTAAGGTTAGGGGTTTTTTTATTTTTTATTTTTATTATTATTATTTTTTAAATTAAGTAAACTCGTTGGGTTTAGGGTTTTGGTTTATAAAGGGTTTAGGGTTTAGGTTTAGGGTTTATGGTTTTGTTTTGGGTAAGATTTAGTGGTGGTTTAGTTTAGGGTTTGGCAGGGTTTAGTTTAGATTTTAGTTAGAAAGGTTTTAGGGTAAGGAGGATTGTGTGGAAGGATAGGTAGGGTGGGATTAGGGTTTAGTGGGATTAGGTTTTGGATTTGGGTTTAGGGTTTGGGGTGGTTTAGGTAGTTTAGGTTTAGTTTTGTATGATGGAGTTTAGGAGAGTTTAGGGTTTAGGGAGTATAGGGTTTAGGGGGATAGGATTTAGTTTCTTTAGGGTTTAGGGTTTTAGGTTTATTTTATTTATTTAGTTTATTTATTTATTTTATGTATTTATTTAGGTTATTTTAGTTTATTTTAGGTTTAGGTTTAGGATTGTGTTTATTTTTTTTTTATTTTTATTTTATTTTAGTTTTATTTTTTTATTTTAGGTTTTGGTTTAGGTTTTAATTTATTTTTCTAGGTTTAAGTTTAGGTTTTATTTTAGGTTTATTTTAAGTTTTTTTTTATAGTTTAGCTTAGGTTGATCTTTTGTTTGTTTTATTTAGTTTAGGGTTTAGGTTTAGTTTATTTTGGTTTAGGTTTGGGTATTATTTATTTTAGAGTTTATTTTAGTTTATGTTTATGTTTATTTTATTTTGTTTATTTTAGGTTTATATTTTTTTTTTTAAGTTTAGGGTTTAGGTTGTATTTTATTAATTTTAGGTTTATTTTTTTGGTTTAGGTTTTATTTAGTTATTATTTTATTTTATTTTAGGTTTATTTTATTTTATTTTACATTTAGTTTTATTTTATTTAGGTTTTCTATTTTTATTTATTTTATTTTTTAGTTTATTTTAGTGATTTATTTTATTTAGTTTAGTTTTCATTTTTTTATTTTTTTCTTTTTTAGGTTTAGGTTTGGTTTAGTTTTGGTTTTAGTTTAGGTTTTATTTTATTTATTTTTATTATTTTATTTGGGTTTATGTTTTATTTATTTATTTTATTTTAGGCTTTATTTAGTTTAGGTTTAGGTTTTAGCATTTTTTTTGGGTTTAAGGTTTTGGGTTTAGGGTTTAGGGTTTAGAGTTTTTAGGGTTTAAGGTTGGGTTATTTTATTTTTATTTTTATTTTTATTTTTTAAATTAAGTCTAGGGTTTAGGGTTTAGGGTTTATGGTTTAGGATTTAAGGTTTACGGTTTAGGGTTTAGTGTTTAAGGTTTTCTTTTAAATTAAGTAAACCGATAGGTTTAGGTTTATTTCATTTATTTATTTTATTTTATTTTATATTTTATATTTTTATTTAATTTAATTAATTTATTTATTTTAGGTTTTTTTATTTTAGTTTATTTTCTGGGTTTAGGTTTAGGTTTATGTTTAGTTTTTAGTTTAGTTTTATTTTATTTTATTCTTTAGGTTAAGGTTTTATTTTTTATTTTTAGGTATATGTTTAGGTTTTTATTTTATTTTTTAGGTTTAGGTTTTAGGTTTTTATTTTAGTTTTTTTAGGTTTTTTTAGTTTAAGTTTAGGTTTATTTTTAGTTTATTTTATTTTATTTAGTTTAGGGTTTAGGTTTAGGTTTTATTTATTTTTGTTTAGTTTATTTTAATTTAAGTTTATGTTTATTTTATTTTGTTTATTTTCAGTTTAGTTTTTTTTTAGTTTAGGGTTTAGTTTTATTTTTATTTATTTTTAGGTTTATTTTAGTTTTAAGTTTTTATTTTATTTAGGTTTAGTTTTTTTTCTAACAGAGAACAAATTAATATTCAATATTTCTTCTTTCGCCTTTCATCAACCAAGTAGCACATTAAGTTTTCTAAGACACACATGATGACATAGATAAAAAATGAGCACGCATAGAGCAAATCAAAAACCCTATATAACTACAACCGTCTCTATTGTAAAGATACAATTCCATAAGTAGCAGATTGGATCAACCGTTCTTCAATTTCCCTAGTTCCCATCAGAACAACCCCGGCCTCTCGAGTAGCATGATCCACCATCATATCCCCGATCTCTCCCTCTGCCACAGCGACGGCTGTAACCTCTGTCATTTCACCAGCCTCCATAACCACCACTGCTCCGACTACCAACTCCATATCCACCAGCACCTCTAGATCCTCCACTCCGATAACCGCCACCTCCTGTTGGCTTAATGAGCCTCATGTTCAATTTGATCAATTTTGATGATAACAAACAAATGCTTGGATGTTCTAATGTATGTTTTATGTGTTTTAGATATATTAATTGCTAATTGCATATCCAATACATCTCATAATATGTTTGAGGAAATTGCAAGAATAGAAGAATGAAATATTGATCAAAATGGATAATGTGAAGCTCAAGATACAATATTTTAGGTTATATGCATTTATAACTATCTTAAAAATTCATATGAGTTCATTGACATGAATCAATTTGCTCACAACTTAACATATTATTATTTTTATTTTAAATAATGATAATGAGGTTAATTTATATAAATCTCTATCTAATTAACATTCAATTATATGTTTCATACATAGCATTTGAATTGTCAAAATAATAAATGATAATAAATTATGACTATTAAGTGTAATTAGTTTATATATTTAATGTAATTAAAAATTTTAATTTAATTTTAAGGTTATATGATAACTAACATATGTATGATTATATATAAATTATATCATAATATTTAAATATCATATTTCAAAATTAACAAAAATATGTGGAATGTTGTATTTTAGCCAAAGTCATCTTATAATCAAGGAATTTATATCTAATTTCATCTCCAACGGATTCCTTGGATTTTTTTTTCTTTAATTTGATAGGTTACATGACCCACGTTTGATTAAAATTGAATTTAATATGACTTTTCAAACATTAGATGATTTTAATAATGATTGCATTCTATATGCTTTGAAGACATATTTGATTATTTTTGACTTGCCCATGTGAATAGCTGAATTTTGGTTGTTTAAATTTAATATTTATTTAAAATAAATTATACTTTTATTGAATATTAAATTATTATATGATAAATTGATGTTAGAATAATATATTTTTTGAAATAATTCAAAATGATCTTCTTGCTTATAAATAGCCCTCATTCTCTTCAAGAAAGCATTCCTCATTCAAATTCAAAATCCCTCCAAAGAAATCTAAGAGAAAATTTCCTAGATTTTCCTTCCAAGTGTTCTCCAAATATTGCAAGATCAAATCCTTGGTTTGGAAGCTTCAACATCTTCAACTAAGCAAGCTTTCTCAAATTACTTGAGTTTGTTTTCTTGATCTTAATCCTTTTTTAGTTATTTCATACTATTTTCACCATCTATTTATTCTTTCCAATTTATACTTTTGGTGGATTAGTCTTTGGACATCAAAGTCTAAGTTTTTCACATCAAAGTTTCTTCAATCATTTTTTTGTGAAAACTCTTGTGATAGTTTGTAGATTTATTTCAACTGGTTGAAATTTTTATCTTCCTACAAATTTCTTTTGATTTCTTGAAATATTTCTTCATTAGTCTTATTAGAAAGATCATTTATTCTTAAATCTATTTTAGAAGTTTATTTTAAGCATTTTAAATTAATTTATTATGCTGAAATTATTTTCATACTTGTTAGATCTCTCTTTTTAATTAAAAGCTTACTAGCCTACTTAGATCTATCATATACTAATTTTATTTAAGTATTTTATGATCATTTGCATTAATTGAAAGTATTTTTTTTGGTTAAAATAAAATAAATTATTCTTTGCTGAAATTTATTTTACTGTGCAAAAGAATATTGTGAATTTATTTTGAAATCATTTTTATATTAGTCTACAAATTGTAATAACATAAACATCTTAGTAAGATCACTTTAAGATATTTATTTTATTATTTCTTATCAATATTAAGTGAGCATTTTATCTTGCCAAATTTTTAAGTTGTAAAGTAATCATTTATAAGTTTTGAGATCACTTTTTGAATTGGATAGCTTGGTATATTTGTGAGAGATATATTTTATCAAAATTTATTATTTTGTATTTTTATTTTCATGCTGTAAAATTTATATTGGGGTTGTACTCACCCTTTGTAGGAGAGTACATATTATTGTAGGGGTTATACTCGCCCCATTATAGGAGAGAACTATTTGTAAGCAATTTTGCATTTAGTGGATTCCAGGGGTGGCTAGGGGTGGGCGTAAGTTTGGTTTGGGGTTTGGCCAATAAAATTGTGTGCCTATTCTCTCTCTTTACTTTCCTGTACTTTTTTTTGTAGCATTAAAATTTTTATCTTGTCATTATAAAATCAAAATTAATTTTCTACTAAAACTTAAAATTTAAAATTTAACTTTTAAAATTTTAATATCTAATTCACACCCCATCAATTCTAAAGTTGTGAATTTAACTTATGAAGGAACTAGTGAAGTTAGAGATGCTCATATAAATAGACTTATTCATGAATGAGTTATTTCATATGTCTCCTTTTGAATCTATTTCTGATATGTATATGAGATTCATGAAAATAATTAACACATTGCATTCTTTTGGAAAAATATTTAGGAATCAAGACTTAGTCTATAAGATTCTTAGATGTCTTCCAAAAGAATGGGAAGCTAAAACAATTTATTAGTGAAGCTAAAGATTTATCTACTTATCCACTTGAGCTTTTGGGTTCTTTGATAGCACATGAATAGGTTATTGCTCAAAGGGATAAGATGGATAACTTCGAAAAGGGAGAAGAAGAAAGGAAAAGCCATTACATTACAAGTTGATGATAGTGATGAACATAACACCTTAAGCTCGTATGGTGATAGTGATGAGGTGGTCATTCTATCCAAAAGGCTTGGGAACTTGCTAAGGAAGAAGAATCAAAGGTATAAAAAAATCTAAAAACTATAAATTTCAAACTAAGAAATTTCTTACAGGTGAAGGGATCATTTGCTACCATTGTAAAAAGCCTAGACACATAAGAGGTGATTGTCCAAAACTTGCTAAATCATAGAAAAAAGAAATTAATGTGGATAGAAGAAAAATATGAAGGAGAAAAGTAACACAAATATAAGAAGAAGGCTTTATGGGCCAATCCATTCAAATGAATCAAGTACTTGCTCATCCGATGAAGAGGTCAACATATGTCTTATGGAAAATGGAGAATCTGACTTAGATTCTCAAGAGGTATGTAATGATATATCTTATGATGAATTAGATAATGCTTTTAATAATTTAGTTATTTAATATAAAAAATTAAAAAAAATACAAAACCTTAGAAAAAGAACATAAAAATTTAGATATGCATTTTTGTGATTTAAAAAATGTATGTGATAATTTAAAAGTAAAAATATTTGTTCCTTTTATGTAAACTTGAAAGAGAGAATATCTTATTAAAAGCAAGATTAGAATTATGTTTGAAACCACAAGTTCATTATAATGCTTCATCAAGAAAACATTTAATAAAAATTATTTGCATCATACACATCCCACTCATATATCTTATAATTATTGTGCTAAGCCATATGCAAACACTAATGTTTGGTGCAACTATTATGATAGAAAAGGGCATATTTCATTTGATTGCTATGCACGTAAATTAGAAAACACTAAGCAATCAACTTATGTATCGGTACCAAAAGGTACAAGCACTACACAAAACCATGCATGCTAAATATCTTACTTCAAATTTAGAATGTGGACCCAAACATGTTTGGGTTCCAAAAGCGAACATGTGATTTTCTTTTGTAGGAATTCCTTCAAAGCAGAATCAAAGAAGGCATATGGTTCTTGGACAGTGGATGTTGAAGACATATGATGGGAGACAAAGATAAATTCACAACTTTAGAATCAAGTGATGGAGGATTTGTTACATATGGAGATAATGCAAAAGGAAACATCATTGGCATTGGTTATATTTGTAGGAATTCTATCACTTTAGATAAAGTTTCTCTAGTAGATGGATTAAAACATAAATTAATTTCTATTAGGCAGTTATGTGATAAAGGTTTGAATGTAGTATTTCATGCATCATATTATATTATAAAAAATAATGAAAATGTTTTGTTAGTAGGACAAAGACATAAAAATATTTATGTCATTGATTTAGATAGCTTTCATTATGTGAATTTGAATTTACTTTATTTTAAAAGCACTCATGATGATATATGGTTATGGCAAAGGAGACTATATCATATAAACATGCACACACTCAATAAAATTGCTAAACTTGATTTAGTAGTTGGATTACCTAAATTAAATTTTCATTCAAACTATGTTTGTGATGCATGTATTCATGGAAAGCATTCTAGAAGCTCATTTACAAGTAAAAATATTGTTTCTACTTCTAGACTTCTAGAATTGTTGCACATGGATTTATTTTGTCCAATTAGCACCACTAGCTTTGGTGAAAAAAATTATGGTTTTGTGATTATTGATAATTTCTCCTGATATACTTGGGTTTTGTTTGTAACTTGCAAGGATGATGCTTTTGTTGAGTTTAGGAAGTTTTCTAAATATATTCAAAGAGAACAAGGCCTTTTGATTAATAGGGCTCAAACTGATCATGGTGAAAAATTTGAAAATAAATTATTTGAGGATTATTATGATGAACATGGGATTAGACATAATTTTTTTGCACCTAGAACTCACCAACAAAATGGAGTAGTAGAGAGAAAAAGTAGAATATTAATTGAATTAAGTAGATCTATGCTTGATGAGTTTAAATTGCAAAAATATTTTTGGCCACAAGCAATTAATATTGCATGTTATGTGATGAATAGGATCTATTTTCGACCAATTTTGAAGAAGACACCCTATGAATTATTTTTTGGAAAGAACCCTAAGATTGAACACTTTCATGTATTTGGATGTAAATGTTTTATTTTGAATAATGGAAAAGAGCATTTAGGAAAGTTTGATTACAAATCGATGATGGCATTTTCTTAGGATACTCTTTCTAGTAGAGCTTATAGAGTTTTCAATAAAAGAAAATTAATTTTTTATTTATTATTTTATTTTAGGTTTTATTTAGTTTATGCTTAGATTTTTAGCTTTTTAGGGTTTAAGGTTTAGGGTTACTTTAAGGTTTAGGGTTTAGATTTATGGTTTTGGGTTTAGGGTTTAGGGTTTAGGGTTTACTATTTAGGGTTTGGGGTCCAGGGTTTAGGATTTTGTGTTTAGGTTTTAGGGTTAGGGTTTAGGGTTTAGAGTTTATAGGGTTTAGGGCCTAAGGTTTTATTTAACAGAGAACAAATTCAGATTCAACATTTTTTTTTTGATTTCATAAACCAAGTAACCCACCAAGTTCTCTGAGACAAAAGTGAAGACATGGATCAAAAATGAGCACGCATATAGCAAAAAAAACCCTAAATAATTAGAATCTTCTCTAATATAAAGACATACTTCCATAAGTAGTAGATCGGATCAGCCATTCTTCAGTTTCTCCATTTCCCATCAAAACCATCCCAACCTCTCAAGTAGAGAGACCCACCATCATAACCCCGATCTCTCCTCCGCCACCACCACGTTGTAACCTCCATCGTCCTCCGCATCCATAACCAAGCGACCACCACCTCCATATCCACTAGCACCTCGGATCCCCACCACCACTGCGGTAACAACCGCCTCCGTCTTAACCTCCACCGCTAGATCTAGACTAAGGCTGGTTGATGGTGATGTTCTTACCATTAAGGTTCTGCCCATTCTTAGGGTTTATGTTTATTAGGTTTTATGGTTTAGGTTTATTATTCAATTTATTTTGTTACTTTAGGTTTAGGTTTAGAATTTTTGGTTTAGGGATTAGGGTTTAGGGTTAGGGTTTACGATTTAGGGTTTAGGTTGTAGGTTTATGGTTTATGGTTTAGGGTTTACAATTTAGGATTTAAGGTTTCTTTTTTAAAATTAAGTAAACCGGTTGGTTTAGGTTTATTTAGTAAGTTAAGTTTTTTTTATGTTAGTTTACTTTATTTTTAATTTATATTTAGGTTTAGTTTTTATTTTTATTTAGTTTAGTTTGTTTATTTTAGGTTTTTTAATTTATTATATTTTTTAGGTTTAGTTTTATTTTTTAGTAGACTTTTATTTATATTTTATTTTTTAGGTTATGTTTTATTTTTTATTTTTAGGTTTATGTTTTGATTTTTATTTTATTTTTTTAAGGTTTAGGTTTTAGGTTTTTATTATAGGTTTATTTTAAGTTTTAATTTTAGTTTAGTTTAGGTTTAGTTTTAATTTATTTTATTTAGTTTAGGTTTAGGTTTAGGTTTTATTTATTTTAGTTTAGGTTTATTTTATTTTTTGATTTTATATTTATTTTAGTTTTAGGGTTTTAGATTTTATTTTATTTATTTTTAGGTTTATTTTATAGGTTTAGATTTTTATTTAGTTCTTTTTTATTTTAGGTTTATTTTATTTTTATTTTATGTTTAGTTTTTATTTTATTTAGGTTTTAAAGTTTATTTTATTTTTTAGTTTAGTTTTGGTTTTTATTTATTTTATTTTATTTTTACATTTTTATTTTCTTTCATTTTAAGGTTTAGGTTTATGTTTTTACTTTATTTCATTTTATTATTTTATTTAGGATTAGGTTTTTTTAATTATCTTATTTTTTGGTTTTACTTAGTTTTGGTTTAGGTTTTTAAGTTTTTTAGGTTTAGGGTTGAGGGTTTAGAGTTTTAGGATTTAGGTTTTTAGGGTTTAGGGTTTATGGTTAGGGTTTAGGGTTTAGCATAATTAGTGGTTAAGAAAGTTTTTGTTTTTAGATTTTTTTAAGTTTAGGGTTAGGGATTGGGGTTTAAATTTAGGGTTTTAGGGTTTAGGGTTTAGTCTTTAGGATTTAGGGTTTAGTATTTAGGGTTAGTTTATAGTTTAGGGTTTTTTTAGGATATTTTTAGGTTTAGGGGTTTAGGGTTTAGGTTTGGGGGTGTGTTTTAATTTAAGGTTTAGGGTTAGTTTAGTTTTGTATTTTAGGGTTTAGGGTTTAAGTTTAGGGTTTAGTTTAGGTTAGTTTTAGGTTAGTTTAGAGTTTATCGTTTGGTTAGTTTTAGAGTTTATGCTTTAAGGTTTAGGGTTTAGGGTTTAGGATTTGAAGTTTAGGGTTTAGGGTTTAGTGCTTAAGGCTTTTTTAATTAAGTAAACTAGTATGTTTAGGTTTATTTAGTTTATTTTTTATTTATTTTAGTTTATTTTATTCTATATTTAATTTATGTTTATTTTTTATTTTATTTTGTTTAGTTTATTTATTTTAAGTTATTTATATTAGTTTAGGAATTTTATTTTAGTTTCTTTTTATGTTTAAGTTTATGTTTATTTCTTAGTTTAGTTTTATTTTTATTTTACTTTTTAGGTTTAGTTTTATTTTTTTTTTTTAGGTTTATGTGTAGGTTTTATTTATTTTTTTTTTTTAGTTTTATTTTGTTTTATTTTTAGTTTATTTTATTTTATTTTTTATTTTATTTTATTTATTTAGTGTTTAGTTCTCGGTTTAGGTTTTATTTATCTTAGGT
This sequence comes from Cymbidium sinense, assembly GCA_021442155.1. NCBI lineage: Eukaryota > Viridiplantae > Streptophyta > Magnoliopsida > Asparagales > Orchidaceae > Cymbidium > Cymbidium sinense. The sequence goes on along the minus strand of CM038214.1, from coordinate 6,680,477 downwards.
TTATATTTCTTTATCTTTGTTTATTTTGTATT